>CM018047.1:30057998-30297998 GCA_008638375.1 Nyssa sinensis | reverse complement strand
ATGAAAGAAAATGGTTAAGAAATGAGGTAGAAAACTCGAGTTGCAGGTTTCGGCCATGGGAGTTGAGTCTTGACATTTTATGTGAAAAACTTAGTTTAAATGGTGGGGAATGAACCCTAGGAGGTGCAGAAAATGTTTGGAATTAAAATAGGGGTTAAACCAGGACCGAACTGTCACAAAAATGAAGGGGAAAGAGTCGGTTGGAAGTTTGACCGAGGGGTTGACCCTCTATTTCGTGAAGATCTGGTGACTTGAACCCAAAACCAAGCCTAGATATGGAAACCTTGGAAGAAAATGAAGAAAATAGCATTTTGAAACCTTGAAAATCTCGCTGGAGACCAGTCGCCGGCGCCGGAACCCTACCGGAGGCTATCCGAGAGAACGGGGAAGAAGGGGGCACTGTTCGGGTCCGGTTTGGGTCAGGTCCGGGTTCGGATCGGGCCGGGTCGACCCGCCCCTGCCACGTGTCGGTCGCAGGTTTTAAATTAAATGGGGATAGGGGGCTGTTTGGCTACAGGGTTGTGAGATTGAAATTGGGATTAAATTGAAAACAGAGATATCCTATCCCTGTTTCGGAATTAGCCACTCTTTGGCTATCCGGATTAAGAATAAGAGAATTGGAAATTTCAAGCTAACCCCTGAACTTTAGGAAATCTGATTTTGACCCACAGAAATTTTGACTAATTATGTTTTGACCCCTCCTAAATAAAATATTAATAAAATATTTAATTAATTTAATTAATTTAATTAATTTAATTAATTTAATTATTTAAATATCCCAAATTAGTCCGGAGTCCAAATGGGACAAGTCATTAGTGTATTTTGACTATCTCGACCATTCTGAGACCAATGGTGAGGTCCGTTTTATGAGACGGGGTCCCAAAAAATAAAAGACCCGTAGTAACCTTTAAAATTACCAAAATACCCCTGAATTGAAGTACAGTCAAACGAACTCCAAATTAAGCAAACAAATAGTGAAATTTTATTATCTCGAACATTCCGGACTCAACCATGGAGTCCGATTTGTAAAAAGAGGTCATGAAATGTAAGGACCCGTGAAAAGTGCAAAATGATTGTTTTGCCCTTTTGAACCTAGATGTCCGAATTGAGTTCTACGAAAACCTAAACTTATTTTCTTCGACGTCTTAGACTCAATGGCAGAGTTTAATTTAGCAGAATAGAAACCTATGAATTAAAAGACATAAAATTTGATGAATAGCATAAATTCAAATGACAATAGACTGAGTTGTCATTTATGCTTTTAGGGATACTGACAGGACAGGAGAGGGCGATCTGATCTCCTGCATTTTCATTGACCGGTTCAGTTACGTATCGTGCAAGATCATCTAGGGTTGAGACTAACCCGACAGGTATGGTGTTTTGCTAATGTTAGAAATGAAGTTAAGTTAGGAATGTTCTGTGAATGACTGGAATGACTTATGTGTTTATGTGGAATGTGTTTACTTGATGATTTAGAGTTGGTTGTTCACATGCTTACATGTTACTTGTACTTTATGAAAATTTAGTGAATGATGAATGTGAATCATGACATGTGTTTAAGTTGATTATATAAGATATGCTTGCATGTGGAATCAGCTGATGATTTTTGTATTATTGTCTCGAGCATGCTATATTGTGGAAACCATGTTTCATTGAGATTGCATTGGCATATTGGCATATGGTGAATCCTTTGAGAACATGGCGTAGGTTGAGCACGTGGTGCTATGCATTATGAGGGTGTAGATCCTATGGTGAAAAACCCAAAATTGGCCATTGCATTGGTACTCCGTGCCATCGGGGAGTACCCGTAAACGAGACATGGGTGTGGCATAGAGTTGTGCATGGGTGCGTCATGCATACCACTCATATATTACTGCGATGCTTTGAATGTCATTTAGATATAAATGTACACTTTGCACATGCCACGTCTTAGCTTTATTTCTTGCATTAGCACTTCATCATACCAGCAGTTGAGCTGACCCATTCGTGGGCAACATTTTTCAGATGAGGATACTCCAGCCACTTGAGACTCTGTGATACCCTGATAGGGTGAAGCACGTGGTATATTTTTGGTCCATGGGACTTATATTTTGTAATGTAAGGGCTTAAGCCCGAGTGACCTTTGAACAATGTAGTTGTGAGATGTACTTTATGTTATTTTATGTATTGATGGGAATGGATGCTTGTTTAGTGGATTTATTTACATTTGTCCTTTTATTTATTTTATTTTCTGTCTCGTCAGTCGCGCCTCGGGTTTGTAGAAATTTGGGGCATGACAGTATTCTTGGGTGATAGTTACACCTTTCTGTGAATTTTGCAGCATCACTCACACTTGAAGAAGAGGAAAAGCTGCTGCGTGTGTTAAGGGAGCATAGAACAGCCTTGGGATGGACTATTTCTGACATAAAAGGTATAAGTCCTTCTATTTGAATGCACAAGATTTTAATGGAAGAACTTTACAAACCGTCGATCGAGCACCAAAGAAGATTAAATCTAGCAATGAAGGAAGTCGTGAGAGCTGAAATTTTGAAGCTCCTCAATGCTGGAATTATTTATGCTATTTCAGACAACTCATGGGTAAGTCCAGTGCAGGTTGTACCGAAAAAGGGTGGAATGACGGTGGTGAAAAATGACAATAATGAGTTTATTCCTACAAGAACAATCACGGGTTGGCGTGTATGTACGGATTACTACAAGTTGAACAAAGCAACAAGAAAGGATCATTTTCCACTTCCCTTCATTGATCAAATGTTGGATCGATTGGCCGGGTATTCCTATTATTGCTTCTTAGATGGTTATTCGAGGTATAACCAGATTGCCATAGCTCTCGAAGATCAAGAGAAAACTACATTCACATGCCCCTACGGAACATTTGCTTTTAGGAGGATGTCCTTTGAATTGTGCAATGCCCTAGCAACATTTCAACGTTGCATGATGGCTATCTTTTTGGATATGGTAGAAGATATAATGGGAATTTTCATGGATGACTTTTCAGTTTTTGGTACATCTTTTGATCATTGTTTGCATAATTTATGTAATATCCCGACCCGGGATATGGCATGTATAGCAAGGTAGACCCGGTCGAGTAGTGTAATACCTAGTTGTAACCCGAGTTGTTAAGCTCTATATCATGATATCATAGGGACTGAACGGTTTTGTAATACCCCAAAATTTGACATGATTCAGATTATATTCTAACCTAATAAAAGTAGGTTCAGTGACATTGATAATTCAGGATAACCCAAAATATTGTAAACCATGATTGGATTAATTATTCAGAAATATAAAATTTATCCAGACCGTCGAAAATAATAAATGCTTGGGAATTAATTAACCCAGCCGTTCGAGTGCCGAAACAGATAAATGGAATTGATACAGAAAAATTTATTACACGAATAAAATGAATAAAATATAAGACACGAACGGTGATTTAAAATTGGTAAAATAAATACTAATGATACCGAGTCCCGATTTTATGCCAAATTGGATGGCGTTCCATAATTTAATATTTTGGAATGGAAATAGTATATATATATATATAATATATAGAAATTATATTTTATATAATTGTAATAAAATGATCAAAGACACAAACTATAAGAAAATATGTAAAATATATGGAAGTATATTTTATATATTAAAATAATAAGAGGAGAACCCAGAAGCTTCTATATACGTATATGCGTGTGGGTAACCAAGGAGAGAGAGAGAGGCTGTGTAGTGGGAAGTCTGATTGGGAAATCTGGAGAATTCCAGAACTTGTCCAACTGCCGTATGTTTTTAGGAAGAGAAACCGATTGAGAAAAAGAAAAGAAGAAGCCTGAAGCTTCTAAAGCACGAAGAAGGGAAGCTCTGATTGTTGCACAGTGAACCATCAACCAGAACAGAGCTTTTATTTTGTGATTTGTCCAGCAGTTGTCTCTCCTTTCTCAATCTCAGACCAGGCGTCATCGCGAGTTCGCGACATCGCGAGTTTGCGACATCGTAGTTTCTCTAGGTCCTCAAACAAAGACCCTCCGGTCCGCGACTTCAGCAAGATTTCATGAGCACTGTTGGTCGTTGAGTTGGACGTCGAGGCTGAGGTCCCTACGGCTAAGTTGGTTCGACGGGTTATGATTGAGTAGATCGGATTGGCTGATCCAGTCGTATCCGTGTTGGAGATGATCGGTGTGTGTATGTATTTATTTATGTATATATGCGTCTGTGTGTATAGCGGTGCAAGGGGGGACGAAAATGCAGTGATTTGTTGAATGGGTTTTGGCAATTTCTGGAGTAGTGTAATTGATGATGGGGATCTCTTCCACTTCTGCCATTTTATTGGGGCCATGTAGATGAGAAAACAGAGGATTATGCACAGTTGAGGGATTGCTACTGATTTGCAAAGCAGGTAGGACGATGTGTGTGTGTGCTTGTGTAGCGGTGCAGTAAATTGTAGCCGTGTATTGGTAAAGGGGAAATCTGTACATGACAGGAAAATTCGATTACAAAGAAAGCTGATCGTTTTGGACTTGTGGTGGTGCAATTGATAGCAGCAGCAACAACGTTCCAGGGAGTGAAAAACAGGGTCTCATGGCGGACAGGTTTGTCCCTATCTCTTCTCTTCCATTTTGGTTGCTGAGAAAAAATAAAGGAAAGGGAAGCTAGAGTTTGAATTCAGAATTTGGGATTTCCATGTAAATTAGCGTTGTTGTTATTGTCTGTTTTGTTGGTGAGAAGAGTGAAGGGTTGTTGAGTCTCTTGTTCAGGTAGTGGAATCTGTTCGTGAAAGTGGTGATTCCTTGGGTGGGTTCCTCTGTTTCTGCTGCTCCAGTTAAGAGCAAGGGTGATATTAAGCGGATTGGGGGCAGGAGATCAATATATGTTTGTATATATATATGTGTGGCTGTTGCGGTTATTGTGGAAATTGAGGAAAATCAGGCGTTAGCAGGTATGTAGGTTGAGTATGCTTTATGCCACTAGTTCGGTTGGAAGGAATGGTGTGTCTACTGTTGAAGAAAGAGAGAGAGTTTTAGAGAGCAACTGCAGATTTTTCCTCACTCTGCTTACTGGTTTCTCTGCTCTCAACAGTTGGTTATGCTCATGTTTTTCTGGTAAGGAAGGCAGAGGGGATGTTTATGGAAAGAATTTTGCTAATAGCCAAGAGTTGGTTTGGATGGAACAACCTAGGTGTGTTGACGATTATTCTTCTAGGGAAGAAGCTGCAGCAGGAATAATAAGTGAATCTCGATTGAAAGGGGTTATGGAAAGTGGAATTGTTCATCTGCAGCAACTCATGCTTTGCAATTGGATGTTTATGAAATTAATGAGATGGAGACTATGGGTTTTGAATTGCTTGTAGAAAGTGAAAATGGTCTCTGTTGGGAATAGGTTGAAGGAGCCAATGTAACTGGCTGGTTTAAGGATGGCCAACATCTGTCAGACCAATTTGGTCAATTGGTTTCAACTCCTGAAGTTTGGTCTGGAAGAGCACAAGAGGATTCTTCAATATCTGATGGAGGGGATGATAAAGGGACAGAATCTGTCAGGATCATCATCTGCTTGGGGGAAAAAGGCTGAAGAAGCTGATGAAACTGGATTTAAAATGGCTGGCCGACTCGATCAACCTGTTGGTGTATTTTCTTTAACTGCTGAACCGTGGACTGAAGATCAACCTCAAACTCTGGATACACGAGAATTTGGTTCACGCTTGACTGCAAATTCTCCAAAGATTGGCTGTGAATGGAGATAAGCGTAATATTCAGGTGAGTAACTCGAACTCCTGACTTGGTGTATATTTTTGTATACTGTACTACTTTATATGCTGGACTGTTTTATACACCGTATTGTTTTAATGCATATGCTTTCACGCATACTCTTTGTACTGCATTGCGCATGGCATGATTCCATTCTGTCTTGCCTTTTGATGTATCATGTTCTGATTCTGTTCGGGTTTGTCCTGTTCTGTTATACGCCATTTGGAATCTATTCTGTTTTGGCTCAGTTTTGATCTGATCTGATCTGATCTGTTTTGTTAGGGGGTGAGTATAAGTCCTACCCCAGAGGGACCAAGCGGCTGCTTCTGACGAGGAGTGAGTATAAGTCCTACCCTAGAGGGACCAGGTGGCTTCTCCTGATCTGTTTTGTTAGGGGGTGAGTATAAGTCCTACCCCAGAGGGACCAGGCGGCTGCTCCTGATGAGGAGTGAGTATAAGTCCTACCCTAGAGGGACTAGGCGGCTGCTCCTGATCTGTTCAGTTTTGATTTGTTGTGTTCTGACCTATTCTGTCCTGGTCTGTTCTGTTGATCTGTCTGATCTGTTCTGTTTGATCTGTCTGATCTGGTCTGTTCTGATATGTTCTGTCCTGTTATGTTCTGATTTGTTCTATCTTGGCTCTGTTATGATTTATCCGATCAGTCTGTTCTGATATGATCTGTTTGAGCTGCATTTGTTCTACACGAGATGCATTATTCTATTTGAGCTACATTTGAGCATACATGTATATATAAACTAGATTTGAAACCCATGGCAGGAACCTATGTTACTCACTGAGCTTGTTTAAGCTCATTCCATTTATCTAACATTTTTCAGGAATCATCTCCATTGGATTAGAAAGCACAATGACATGATACGGGTAGACTGAAAGGCATTCTCAAGTGAGGATCTAATAGTAATAAAATGTGGAGACTTGGGTTCTGATGGATTGATTTTGGCTATTCAGGTGAGTCTGATGATATAGTTGACTTTATTCATATATAATAGATGTGTAGGGACATGGCTCATGGTAATGGTACTCTAGAGGAATTTGATATGCTCTATGTTATATATCTGTTATAGATGTGCTCTGTGGTTAGAGTTATTAGCTGTCTGATTATAGATTTGATCTGTGGTACATACTTATGAGGTATATAGTTGAGTTGTATTCCCGAGATAAAAAGGTTTTAATTTCCGCTGTTCTGACCCTACATTTGGAATTCAATTCATCGTAAAGTTCAGAAGATTGCCTTTGGTTGGTCGCATTGTCGGTCGGAGACTAGCAAGGTGGCTAACTGGCATCACATCTTCAGCATTCGCGTAGGGTGGGGTGTGGGATGTGACAGGTTTTGGAATGTGAACGATTTATTTTGTGAAGTCAATGTCGGGCGATACCTGAGCAACCCAGGACTAAGTTTCGTAATGCATGCACGCATGCATTCCTATGCACGTGTACGTTTGTATGTATGCGTAGGTCATTAGATATGAGTGTATGTATATGCTTATGGAAATAGGTATATATGTATATATATGGATATATATGAGTGTATGATCAAAGTATAATATATGTATATATATATAGTATTGTATAAAGTATATATATATATATATATATATATATATATGTATATCTTTTAATTATTAGAAATATAGAAGAAAGGAAAAAGGAAACAGAAAAGGGAATGGGGCAGCATGCAGTTGCTATGTGTGTGTGGTTGTTTGCGGCTTTGTGTATGTGTAATGTGTGTAAGATATATTATATAATATATACATAGTGTCAAGTGAAACAAGAAGTAGGAAAGAGAAAAGAAACCAAAAAAAGAAAAGAAAAGATCAAGAGAAAAGTCAATAAAAGAGGGCGTGTGAGGGCAGCAGAAGCTGCCGACATTGTTGGAAGAAAGGGCAACCACACACACACACACACACACACATATATATATAGAGAGAGAAATTTGGAACTTGCTGGAGCAGCTATAATACATATAATATATATATATATATATATATCTTATGAAGTCTCTAGAATGACAGCAAGCTTACCTATAAGCTATATATATATATATATGGCGGTAGAGAAGAGTTGAGAAAAAGTTGGTGCAGCAGGAGCTGCTATTAGAGGACCTGATTCGGTTCCTGTGATAGATTGGAGCAGGGAAAATTGTATATAAATACATGTGTGTGAAGGACGGTGTAGGTGTAGCGTTACAACAAGGAAAATTTGGGGAAAGTAAAGAGAGAGAGCAACCCACAGAGAGAGAGGAAGATTTGCGTAGCAGAAGCTGCTGAAAGAAAGAGTAAAGAGAGATGAGGGGCAGTGCAGTAGATGAGTATGATGTATATATACGTGTGTGGGGTAATGAGTTCAGGAATGAAGTCTGGCAGAAGGGTGACAAAGAGGAAGCTTTGAGTTGGGGGGACGAGATGTGATACACAGACGAGTAGCAGCTGCAACGGGGGTTCAGTGATGATGCTGCAGGGGTGCGGCAACTCATGCTTTCCAATTGTGGTGGACGCTTGATGGGTTGGTCCAAGGGTTGAATAGGGGCATCTGGTGAGCAGGTTTGGATGTTGTGAAGTTGAGGTTGATTTGGAATCCTGTAATGAGAAATTGGAATTTCTATAGAGATGTTTAATGGTTGAGAAGGGAGTTAGCCTCTTGTACAGGGACTCTTCAAACATCAATTAACCAGCCTTTGTCTAAGGAAGAGAACTTGGGACTGAACCTATTTTGGTGGGCTAGCGATGAGGAAATGGCCAAGTAGAGGTATTTCCCAGTAATAGTAGTTATTTCTACCTACTTGATCTTAACTGCACTGTATAGCATATAAGGAAGCCCAAGCCTGTATTACCTAATGTGAAATAATATATATATATATATATAAGAAAATAATGTGAAGCCCAAATTAAACAAGTGATTAGTTTATTTTGACTATCTCGAACCTTCCGGACCCAATGGTGGGGGTCTGTTTTGTGAGATGGGGTTCTGAAAAATAAAGACCGGCAGAAATACAAAAATGACCAAAATACCCCTATTGCTACCCGAACCCAAATAGAATTCCGCGAAAGCCTAAACTGACTTTCTTTGGTATTCCAAACTTAATGGTAGAGTCTAAATTAGTGATAGAGATACTTATGATAGCAAGGCATAATATTTGATGAATAGCATTAATTCTGAAACGTATCTACTGATATATAGGAAACTTGAAAGGAAAGGACAAACTCACGGAATACTGATCTAGGACTGCATTTAGAGGTAAGTAAATCATTTTCTCTTCCATGTGGTGTTTCCAAGCCAAGTTTATTCCATTACTGCCGAACTTGTACTCTTGAACGTACCAGATATTATTATTTTTCACAATGTGATATTGTTCTATCTTGTGGACATTGATTGACTCCTATATCATTGTTATCATGTTGAACCATGCCTTGAAAGGCCTACTATTATGTTTCCACTGTATATATGATGTTCCATTTTTATACTCTTATGGAATCACTTATGATCATGATATGTTATGAATACCGGATTTGTGCTCAGTCACAATATCCATCCGATGCTTTCTGACTTGATTGGGGACCTAAGGGTTGAGTCCATAAATGGACAGGTGGCGAGAATGGTATTTCTCGTAGGCAATTGGCATTCTACATTGGAGGAACAGAGTAAAGGCATCTCTTATATGATTGATATAACTACAATTGTTGAATGGCACTATTCCTTATGATTTATCTTACACTGAGAGGACATTCTTCATTGATTTGATTGTGATCGGTTTATTGTGGCAGTATTTTCATGTTGATACATTATTGTTGAGAGTTCCATGTTGATGTTATATCTATTACTCCTGATTGTATATTGAGACCTTCATTGTTCATTGGCCATCATGGCAAATTGTTCTCATTGGCTATCACAACATCTTATTTCTTATGATTGGCTATCATATTCTTATTCATGGATTCATATTCTTTTACGATCACTGATACCAGTGTCATAGATTCGTATTTACTTGCTGAGCTTTTGTAGCTCATTCCACCTTAATTACCACTTTTCAGGTAGTGACGCTGCAAGACCCCAGTAGGAGTCTGAGAGCATAGGACGACATTTTGAGGAATTGTACTAGTTATGATGTAGTTATCCCATGTATTCACCACCCGCAGGTGCTGGTTATGTTTAGTTCTTATTTTTTATTATTGTAGAACCATATTATGTATTGAAAGACTTCCGTTGATTATTATATTAAAAAGACTTCCGCTGATTATTGTATTGAAAAGACTTCCGCTGATTATTGTTTTAAGTTTTTAGTACATTGCATATTAGTGCTATGATACAGGAATGAAAAAAGTAGGGACGACCTTAGGGTCGGCCCCGCGACACGAGATTCGCATAGGGTGGGTTTCGGGTCGTGACAATTTAGCTCTTGTTTTGCATAGATGTGAAAATAAAAATCTAGTCCTAAACTGGGAGAAGTGTCATTTTATGGTTCAAGAAGGGATCGTGCTTGGCCATAGAGTGTCATCTAAAGGAATTGAGATTGATCGAGCTTAAATTGCAACCATAAAAAAACTACCACCTCCAAAGAATGTGAAAGGAATCAGAAGCTTTTTTGGACATGCGGGATTTTATAGAAGATTTATAAAGGATTTTTCTAAACTCTCTAAACCTTTATGTAATCTTCTTGAAAAAAATTTTGCATTTGACTTTGATGATGTTTGTTTGCAGGCCTTGAATGAAATCAAGGAGAAACTAATTTCAGCACCAGTTATGACTACACCTGATTAGAGTTAACCTTTTGAAGTCATGTGTGATGCAAGTGACTTTGAAATTGGAGCAGTGTTAGAACAAAGGCGAGACAAACTATTTAAGGCCATATATTATGCAAGTCAAGCATTGAATGACGCTCAATTGAATTATACAACAACTGAGAAGGAGATGTTTGTTGTGGTGTTTGCTTGTGACAAATTTTGATCTTACCTCATTGATACAAAGGTGATAGTGTTTATTGATCATGCAGCATTTCGTTATTTGTTTGGCAAGAATGATGCTAAGCCTAGGTTAATTCGTTGGATCCTGCTTCTTCAATAATTTGATTTGGAGGTTCGAGATAAGAAAGGAAGCAAAAATTCAGTTGCTGATAATCTCTCTCAGTTGGAGCAAGATGAAGTAAGACCAGATTCAGTGATCTAAGAAACATTCCCTGATGAGCAGTTGTTTGTATGTGAGATCAAGCTTCCTTGGTATGCTGATATGGTAAATTACCTAGCTTGTAAAGTACTGCCGCTAGATTCCACTTACCACTAACGCAAGAAGTTTCTGCATGATGTGAAATATTATCTTTGGGATGAGCCTTTGCTATTCAAAAAATGCCCTAATCAAATCATCGAAAACGTGTGCCAGAAGAAGAGATGTAAGCCATTCTCCATCATTGCCATTCCTCATCATATGGAGGACACTTTGGAGCAACATGAACAACAACTAAGGTACTTCAAAGTGGTTTCTTTTGGCCTTCTATTTTTCGTGATAGTTATAGTTTGGTGAAAACTTGTGACCGGTGCCAACGTATGGGAAATATTTCAAGGCGTCAGGCGCTACCATTGAAAAATATCTTAGAGGTTGAGTTATTTGATGTTTGGGGAATAGATTTTATAGGTCTTTTTCCTCCTTCTTTTGGCTGTGTTTATATCTTATTAGTAGTTGATTATGTGTCAAAATGGGTGGAAGCAATTGTTGCAACAATGATGCAAAGGTAATGCTCAAATTTTTGCATAAGAATATATTCACAAGATTTGGCACTCCACAAGCTATTATTAGTGACGGAAGGACCCACTTTTGCAACAAGTTGTTTGACAACCTTCTTTCTAAATATGGTGTGAAGCACAAGATAGCACTTGGCTACTGTCACGACTCGGAACCCACCCTGTGCAGATTCCCGAATCGCGACCGCCGCCTTTCGGCCCGGGGGCGAGGCGAACATAAGCAGCGGTATAGGACGGCGGTGCGGCTTGTGTTTACAGAAGCGTGAAAAATTTTTTCTTTTCTTTTCTTATTTTAAATTTTCCTCACATCCGTTCGGTACTGCCGTTCTTCAGAACGGTACACATGATTATACATTCAGAGCATAATAAAAACTTAAAGACTTTATAATTAATGCATGTACAGTTGCCCCGTGGGGCTTAATACATAACAGTTCTACTATCTGCTAATACAAAAGCGACTACTAAAATTTCATAAGGCTTTCCAAAAACTGCTAGTCCTGAAGGTAGCTGCTTACACCCTTCCTCAAAATGGGCAAAGCTCTAATCATCATCATTATCAAAAGTCAGGACTACCATCAGTCACCTGAAAGAGGGTCAAATAAAAATCCGGGTAAGCTAATCTAAGCTTATGAGTAATTCCAGCATTTGTCATCGGTTTTCAATTGGCAGCGGTTAGTATAAGAGATTTTATAAAACAGTCACTACCAATTACTCATATATTTCGAATACAGAATATATGCATTCTTTAAAACAGATAGCTTTGAAACATTTAAAGTATTCAAGCTAAACATGTACTTCTTCAAATAGCGTATATGAACTTCAAAACATGTAGATTTGCATAGTAAAATGAAGGTAAAACCTGCTTTCATTTTCACACATAACATCTTATCACTTTCATTAGTAGAATCCGTTTCGAACCAGATCCCGTTTTACTTTTTGTGGAGATATCTCATGCCTAGGGGATTAGATCCTACTTCCTGGCATTTATTCGTGCCATAGTTGAGTTCCGAAGAAACCCAACGTCGTACGTGGTGCTTATGCATAGTTTATCTTGCATTACCGATAGCAACAAAAGGTATGAAATGCTTACAATAGATGCTATTTAAAAACATCAAAACATGGCCTCCTTGTAGTTGCATTTAAATACATTTAACATATAACTTCTTCAAATAGATGCTTTCATGAGCATTCAACAAAATATTCATGACTTCATAATAAATCTTCAAATACTTGGAATATACAAATTTAAAATACTTAAAGAGATTTGGCATTTTAAACTTAGACATGCTGAAACATTTTTAAGGAAGACTGTAGTAAAAACCATTCACTGAGCATGTCACAACAGGGTTTATAAGAACAGAATATTTTAAAACAAGAATCATGTAATACTAAATTTGATATCCAAAAGCTTCAAATATTTTGAACTTAGAACTTCTTCAAATCTATGGAGTTAAATCTCCACTTCAAATGCAGGGTTACTCACCTTCACCTTGGTGTTGGCGCTACTGTTGTGCCTTCCCTTTGCCTTTTTTCAACCTAAAATAATTTATGAAAATTTCATAAATTTCACATGTATTTAAATCAACTTGTGATTTTAATCTGTTCTTAGACTGCGTAAGCCTAGTTCTATTATAGGTTTTATTATTCAGAATTAAACTAACTCATAATGATTTATAGTTGTATCACATATCTATTTACTTTATGTGCTTTAATGATAAATAGACATTACCTTCGAATCATGTCCTTAAGCGTTTCAGTATTTTCCCTTTCTTCTTCTTCTTTCAATGCTTCTTCAGCAAGTTTCCTTACTGTTGCTTCTTTCATCAATCGTCCCATTGGGACAATAGGGGTTTTGTATATAAATGGCCTAACAGAGAGGACCTGATAATTCTTGGCGATATTTATCTTTCTTCTTATCACTTTACTCTCCCATATCAGCTCATCCATGAAAGCTTCTTGGGTCTTATCCATGATGATTATTCGAGCCTTAACCTAAGACACAATTTAACGTGTTAGGAATTAAACTTCATTTCAATTTATACTCTTCTGGTAGCTCCATTAATTTTAAGTTTGATTTTATTATTTCACATGTTCACGTGTCATGTCTTTTCGTACTTTATTTTAAAATACAGACCCCACTATTTAGCCTAGAACATCGAATAATGTTCTAGTTTACAGTTACATGAATTTATGTTATTCATCAAATTTTATATCTCTTTATTATAAGTACCTCTTTTGGTCAAATAGACTCTACCATTGAGTTCGAAACTCGAAGAAAGTCAATTTAGACCCTCTCCAGTTTCTATTTGGCTTTAGGGGCACTAGGGGCAAGATGGTAATTTTACCCCTTTAAGTGTCTTTATGTTTCGGGGTCTCGTCTCACAAAACAAACCTCACCATTGGTTTCAGAATGCCCAAAATAGTTAAAATACACTATTCATATGTTTAATTTGGACATCGGACTATTTCGTCATTATTTAATTTATTTTATTTTATTTAATATAATTTATGTATAATATATATTTATTTGTGGGATTTAGTTGACACGAGATTGTCCTGTCAACTTGGTTTAGGGGAAGGGTTTAGGGTTCTGTGTGTTTAAAAGGTTGAGGGTTCGACTACAAGGGACTGCGTCCCTTTTTTATTTTCTTTTTCATATATATAGCTTAAAATATAATATATATATATATATATATATAATTTGTGACAATTATATAGCACAGGCGTGCCCATCCAAGTGGCAATAAGGGGGTTTTAGGTTTGAGGGGTTGTGCGTTTGAATCCCAAGGGCTGCGACCCCTTTTACTTTTCTGATTTTTATCAAGCCAAACAGTAGACAATGCATTAAAATCGGGATAGGCTATCCTATTCTCATATAGGTTATTTGATTTGGCCCAAGACCTTGTAACCAAACGGTCCATATTCAAGTTTTAAAATTTAAAACCTTTTAAGTCCAAACGGCGTCATCCCACTTATGTGGTGACTTCCCTCCCTTCCCAACACGTGTCCGAGTCAACACGCCTGATTCAATCGAGTTGGGCGAGTTGACTCATCGTCTTCTTCCTTAACCAAGGCACTGTTGCCCTAATTTCAAAAATCTTCTTCTTCATTTTCGTTAATTTTAGGTCATCTAATCCCTCTGTTTTCAACCTTAAATTGTTTTTGGGACATCAAGGATCATTTTGGCATTCATATTAGGGTTCAAATTGAGCTCAAATGCTCGGTCGAGGGTTTGATATTAAGGCCTGTAACTTGATCGTTCATACTTGTTTCTGGCCCAAAGTTCATGGGGTTTCTTCTATTTTGGCCCTATCATCATGGGGTTTAAGTCTTCATTCTCAAAATCAGGTTTTGTAGTGAGTTTATGAGGTTGGGTTTCAAACCCGAAACCTACAACACAAAGTTTTGAGGATTCCTTTGGGTTTCTTGGTTGAAGCTTGGTGTGTTCAACATGCTTTGGGGGTCTTGTAGAGGTTCCAATAATCCAAACTTAGTTTGGTCTTGATTGTTTCAGACCTGCACTTATGGAGGTCCATTCATGGCAGTTTTTCATGGATTTGGTGTTTTAGGGCTGTTTTAAAACCAATTTTTCATGTTCTGTTTAAGTTTATATATCCTAAACATTATTCATGCATGAACAAAGCTTAAACAGTTTTTATATATATGCATAAACTTTTAGAGAGAGGAAACATGATGGGTTTGTAGGTTCACCTCTTAACAGGAACTTTTCCTTTTCTTTCTTCTTCTGATTTCTTCCTCTTGGAGACTTATAACCTCCTTAGCTTAATTTCTCCCTAAACGTACACTAGTGCAAGTATACATATATATACATGATTTCATAGCCGCCCCTCTCTCTCTCTTCATTGACTTCCTTTCTGTTCCGTTAAATTTCTCTTTTCCATTACTCAGCTTTTCATTTAATGTTTCTTGATATTTTGTGTTACATATGTGTATTTTATTAACACACACACTTGAACACACACACTCAACCAACACTCCTTACACACCATAAGCACACACTGTTTTCACACACAGCACAGGCAGTATGCATGGCTATGTCCTTCTCTCCATGCTTCCTTGTATTTTATATATATAATATATGTATATTCACACACACACACACACACATATATATACTTTCTTTATGTATTTTGTGTATATTTATATATGTAGATGTATTTGTTCATATGGATGTATATATATATATATACATCAATTTATACATTTAGCTATACACGCACAATACACACTTAGTGTGTGTATTTTACATATGCTAATATACTTATAATAATCACATGTATATTATTATATAATCACACCCACAATTACACATGAATATTGAAACATAGTTATTTGTATATTTCTCGTCTCTTGGTCTTCTTGTAGTTAATTTTAAGCTATCGTTTGAAATCTCATAAGGCGTGCCCTATTATCTGATATTTCAGGTCAGGGTGTTACATTCTCCCCTCCTTATTAGAGTTTTGTCCTCAAGCACACACTGTTTTCACACACAGCACATGCAGTATGCATGGCTGTGTCCTTTTTTCCATGCTTCCTTGTATTTTATATATATAATATATGTATATTCATATACACACACACACACACACATATATATATATACATACTTTCTTTATGTATTTTGTGTGTATTTATATATGTAGATGTATTTGTTCATATGTATGTATATATATATACATCAATTTATACATTTAGTTATACACACACAATACACATTTAGTGTGTGTATTTTACATATGCTAATATACTTATAATAATCACATGTATATTATTATATAATCACATGTATATTATTATACAATCACACCCACAATTACACATGAATATTGAAACATAGTTATTTGTATATTTCTCGTCTCTCGGTCTACTTATAGTTAATTTTAAGCTACCATTTAAAATCTCGTAAGGCGTGCCCTATTACCTAATATTTCGGGTCAGGGTGTTACAGCTACCATCCTCAAACTAATGGCCAAGCTGAAATTTCAAATCGAGAAATCAAGAACATCCTTGAGAAGACGGTCAACACCAATAGAAAGGATTGGGCAAAGAAGCTTGGTGATGCTTTGTGGGCATACCGTGTAGCTTTTAAAACACCTATCGGGATGTCTCCTTACCGATTAGTGTTTGAAAAAGCGTGTCATCTCTTTGTTGAGTTGGAGCATAAAGCTTATTGGGCTATAAAAAAGTTTAATTTTGATTTGAAGACAGCAGGGGAAAATCGACTTCTTCAATTGAATGAGATAGATGAGTTCTAGAACGATGCTTATGAAAATGCAAAGATCTACAAAGAACGGACGAAGAAGTGACATGACAAACAAATTCTTAGGCATGAGTTTGCTCCAAGACAGTAGGTTTTACTCTTCAATTCACGACTCAAACTCTTTTCAGGCAAGTTAAAATCAAGATGGACAGGTCCTTATACAATTGACAAGACAGGGAATATATTCAGAGTTAACGGTCAGAAATTGAAGCACTATTATGGAGAACAAGTGGAGAGGAACTGTACATTTATTCCTTTTGGAGATCCTAATTGATGAAGATTGCAAAGTCTGGCTGTAGACTTTAAAACAAGCGCTTATGGGAGGCAACCCAGAGAACTTTCTTTTATTTTTTTTTTTGAATAATTTGGATTTTGATGCAGGTTTATTTAGCATGAATAAAGAGTTGAAAATTACAAACTATAGCTGATTCACCATGAAACCAGAAGTTCCTTTCATTTTTTTCACTCTTTCTCACTTTTGACTTACAATAAGGATATTGTTTAGTTTAAGTTTGGGGGTGTAAACTCCTATATTTATTTTGTCTTCTTGATTGTTGGTTATAAGTCTTGAGTTGTTGGATTTTCTTACCAAGCGTGCATTTGAGTATGATTGAATTCTCTCTGACTCTGAAATTTGTGATTGAGGATGGGACTGAGAAAAATTTTCAAAAATTTCTTTTATGTCAAACAGAGTTTTGTGGGTACTTTGATTTAAATCTTTGTCCTTGAACATAATTGAGCACATAGTCATTTTTTCTTTATTCCATTTTGCTTATGAAGAGAAAAAGTTGAATTAACTGGGTCAGGGAAGTTCAATCTTGCTTTGCTCTAGAATCCGTTGATGGATCCTTAAGGCGAAATCCTAGTTGATACCAAATATTAGAGAAATGATCTAGGCAATTTTTTTTTCATAACCAAAAAGCTTTCCCAGCCGTCCTAGTTATCATGCCATCATTGCATGATGTATTTCCATAGTCAACCCCTCTTGAGCCTTATGTTACATAAGCTTTTATTTGATCTTTTAACTACATAAACCATTCCCGTTCTAAGCCTGAAAAACCATGAATTTACCTTTTATAGTTTGAGAAAATACTTTGGTAGAAATTTACATTTAAAGAGGAAGTTAGTTCAAATGAAATAATCCACATTATGTTTGCTCTGTTTGATCAAAGTGTGAAAAGAAAAGAAAAGAAAATGAACGGCAAAAAAAAAAGAAGAAAAAAAAAAGGTATTTTTGTTGGGTTTGTCTTTTGATGCAGAGGTGATTTATCCATCATGGCAGAAAAAAATATAGTATGAGCGTATTGTCGAGAAAGAGTTATGATTTGAATCCTGTGAAATTTTATTTTATTATTCTTTCCACCAAGTATTTTTCCATTTTGCTTTGATTTTTCATATCCATTTCGTTTTTAGCCCTCACCCTGTGGCCTGTCATTACAACCTAATTAAAGATCTTTTGATCTCTGATTTTGGTGTTGACTACATTAGTGGAGAGGATTTATGAAAATTGGACTTATGGGGTTAGGTTTTGAGAGAATTCTTCTAGTTTCAGTTGTTCTACTTTTATCTGAGTTTGCAGGTGGTTTGGAGTTAAATTGACTATATCACACACACTCAAGGTCTTAGCTTTAGGTTGAAATAAACGCTTAACTCTTACTTGGCAAATTACTAAATTTTTGATTGATTTTCTTGCTATCTTTAATCTTAAAAGAGTAAGATACTAGTGCTGAAATCTAATTTTAGATCATGGCTTGGTGAGTGATGAGATTTTTCTATGGGGTCTAGTTGATATTGTCTATATTGTTTATTTTATTTTATTTTATTTTTGTTTGAGGACAAACAAAGTTTTAAGTTTGGGAGTGTTTGATGACTTGCATAATTTAGAATATTTTATCACTTCTTAACTTTAAACTTTAGTCTAATTTTATTTATTTTCTGGTTAATTTTAGGCTTCATTGTCATTATTTAAATTTTATTTTAGATTTGAACAAATTTAAGATCCTAATTTTAGCAGCCCATAGTCTATGGACTGTCTCTCATTCAATAAAGAGGCACTTTGAAAAATAAAAGCCAAGAGAGAATTGGACACTAGACGTACGCTTGAGTGAGATTTGAAGATGAAGGTTTGACTTGGTAAAATGGCAAGATGCCATGCTGAAGATCAATACACACATGCGGTTTGGGCTGGAACAAAAATCATGGGGCCCTCTTTTAGTTTGACTTAGCATGCAATACGGTGAAGGAAGCAGGCAGTTTGGCTTTAGACACTAGCAAAACGCAAGATGCAAGACGCACGCTGATTGGATGCGAGACGCACGCTGATTTCAAGCTATCCGTTTTGAACGAGTTTCACGCATAGCACGCATGAACAAACATGTCTACAAAACAGCACGCAGAGAGAGGATAGATAATGAATCTTTCATTTTCGAAAAAAAAAAAAAAAGAAGGGAAGGAGGAGAGAAAAAGAGAAGGATGCTGCGACTTGGAGGACGACGTTATGGACCGCGACGAGTATTTTTTTTAGTGTTCATTTTCTTCCATTCCTCTCAGAAAAAATTATGGTGAATTCGTTTATGTTGAATTTAATTTTTAGCATGAACTAAATTTTCTTTATTCTAGGAAAACGATGTAATCTAATTTCGAACTATGCTTTCTTTTCTATGCTAATTTGAAGTAATTCTCTTCATGTTTGTCTGATTTATTTTGAGCTTATCGCTTCTAATTAACTGGGCATTAATTAGATGATTTTGATCTTGTGATTTGCTATCAAAAGAGGGAATTATAGTATAAATCTTGGATATTTCGGCATAGGTAAATATAGAGATCGAAAGACTTGTATGAACCTATGTAGTATTAAAATCATTGGTCTTACTACTTTCTTGCTTTATTAATTTGCATACTCTTGTGTAAAATAATGAACAAGAAGAATTTCCAATTGACTATCGAAAGAGGCTTTTGGATGAATTGGAGATTTGCTAACAAACATAGAGAATTAAATTCAATTAGTTCGATGAGTAAAGCATAGTGAGGGATTAGATGAAATCGATTTCCTAGAAATTTTCTTTCCCATTAATTTGATTTTCGAACATCTTTCTTTTCCTTTCAGTATTTTCTTTAAATTGATTTTATTTTAAATTGTAATTACAAAAATCTTAGTGACTTTTCTAAATAAAATTGAGATTAGTATAATTTCAGTATTTGTCAAAAGTAAGTTACCAATTCCTAAGGACGATATTCTTCTCATCATTTTACTATAAAACTACGATACTGTGCACTTGCAGTTTTGCACCAACTATGTGCTTTAATAGTTTATCAATCTTTATTGAATCAACTAAACGAGGATAAATTCTCTTTCTTAAAGAAAGTTGAATCCTTAGAAAAGGATAGCAATTCATTGATTGTTGAACTATGAGGATTTAAGGCTTCTCTAGATGCTTGTGAGGTTGAAAAGAAGAAATTGAATGCCAAAGTTAAACTCTCTTAGTGAACAACCCACACAAGCTAAGAATGTCAAAGTCAATCTTGAGGGTAGGTCAAATAAGCTTTCTAAAATGCTTAATATCGTCCAATTAAGAATGATAGAAGAGGTTTGGGCTATGATATGTTCACAAAAAAAAAAAGAAAACAATCCACTCACATTCGCTTCAAGTCAATCTCCCGCTCTCAATCCGTTTTTGTTTATGTCCTTCAAATCTAAAGGTGTTGAACCACCTAAACCTATGAGGCAAACCCATCTCCAACCAAAGCCTCAAGCACATTGTCGCCCACTACCTCAATCTAGACCTCAAGCCAAACCTCAACCAATATCATTTTATTGCTCTCATTGCATGGTTGATGGGCATTCTAGAAGGAAGTGTCAATTTTTCAGGAAAAAGCAAACAAAAACTCACACTATGACCTTAGAGCACAAATTAAAAATTGCTACCTTGAAGTAACAAATGAATAATCATATTCAAAAATCAAAGAGCAGACTCAAAAGATTACTCATATTTCCAACCTTGAAAAACCTAAAGTAATTTCTCATTCAAAGGTTAGAGGTAAGGTCAAGATTCAAAAAGTTTCTCCTACTCCCAAAAGAATTGTAAGACAAATTTAAGTGGGGAAGGATAAATTGAAAGGTCTTGAGAAGGGGTGTGCAAATCACACTTCACAATTTGCTTCTTTCTCGAGAAGAGCAAATTCATCTTTTAAATGACTAAGAGATTAGGGATTTCACTCTTCACTCTCATATCAGAGTCCCTATGAATTGCTTCATTACATCTTACTCCATTTCACTCATTGAAAATCATCTTGAGTAAGTTGTGTTCTTTACTATAGTTTAGGTGATTCTTACATTATCTATCTATTATAGGTCTATGGATATATTTTTTTTTTCTTTTTTTGTGGATTTTTGATCCCACGTAGTTATGTGCATTTCATACCTTTGTGAAGTCAATAATTCAAAAATATTTTTCTCTTGTTTAAATTGTTAATAGTAATTCCATTTTTGTTTTTGAAAAGAGAATTGTATTAAGTGCATTTTCAGTGATTGAGTCTTCACTTGTGAACCTTATTTTATCAATATCTTCACTCAGATGCACACAATCTTTCAATCTACTTGTAATCTCATAGGTGTTGGTCTTACTCATTTCTTGCATGAGATTGTCTTGTAGATAGGTTAGGCTTGATGGTTTTATGTTTTCATCTCAATAAGTTCATGGCTAGAAAGATTGACTTAGGTTGAAAAAATCAAAGGACCAAAAGTAAAAGCCTAAAAAGAAAAATAGCACACACACAAAAGAATTCAAGAGCGAAAGGAAAGGGCTACCCTTGAGATAGTGTGTTTGATAGCATTGGTAAATCCTTTGAAAATAGCAGCCTACTCAGTTGTGTGAAAGTCGCCTTGCAAAAGGCGAGTCAAGTGCAAACTCAATTTGTAATTTTTTTTCTTTAAGTTGAAAGGGAGTTTTGATTGGAAATAGTAAAAAATCCCTAAGTTGGTTGACTATGGTTGTTTGCTCTTATTGATGTGAAAATCATTCAACAATATAGAAAGTCAACCTTGAGACAAAGAACATTTCATGGTTAAAATTAATGCATATGTCTAGCTACCAGGAATTAGTGACTAGAGAGTGAGCTTATATGTATTTTAGTGTTCTAGGGTTATTTGAATGTATTGATACTATTTAGAACACATTTACATCACTCAAATTCACTCAAAATGTTCTTCAAATTCAAATTTCAACTCAAAAACATCATGATTATTTTTAGCCTTGAAAACAATTCAATTCATTTTAGACTTTGTAGCTAAAAACAGTGTTTTCATGAAAAACTTCAGTTTTCCCTATTTTGTAGTTGAAATGCGTACTGGATTTTCAAACAGAGCAGGACACTCTATTTTTATGAGAGAAGAACAGCTTTCAGTGTTCGTTTGAATGAGAACGAAGCTCATTCGAACGAACACTGTTCAGTTCAAAACACGCGAGAAACTGTGATCAATTCTTAAAATTCATTGATTTTCTCTCTTTTTCTCCCAAGATCCTCTCAAGTCTTGCGATATTTTGATCCTGGAGTTCATCATTCTTAGATTCTATTCCAGTTAGTGTGTTCTACTCATCGAGGGCTTCATTTTCACCGATTGTTTTATGATTCCATTCATTCATTGTTGCGGTAAGTTCTCGAATCCATTTCTTACTTTCCTTTGGTTTATTTGGTTTTTCATTTAAACTTAGGATTAGTGTGGACTGTAGTTTAATACACTTGACGTAGTACCATCTTAGAGTCATCCTATATTCTATCTTTTGATATATACTACGTGGTCATGTCGACCAAAACAGTTCCCATTAAGCATCAACATTTTCCTTATGTTATCTGCCTGGGAATGGCAGCTAGGGTCTTAGTTTGTTTTCCAACCCAAGTAGCTCAGGCAAGGATTGTCATGTCCCAACCAGTCCTTGTAGAGAGGGTATGCACCATCGATGACATCTGTGAGACTTTAGCTTACATGCTATTTGACTCATGTGTTTGGCTACCTCTCTTGTCAGTCAAGGGTCCGGCCAACGAGACCCTAGTTCGAGAGTTTTACTCAAACGTCGGTTCTCATGATGCCCAAGGAGCCTACCTGGTGACAGTACGCGATGTTCCTTTCTCTCTCACCATTTACATGATTGCTAAGACTCTTGGTGTTCCTCGAGTCGAGTAGCCTGGCTTCCCATTTCCTTAGGGTGTTGCACTTCCATCTGCGAGTCTTATTGCTTCCACCTTCCGTGTTAACAGTTCGTCTGTTTTCGCCACGAGGGATGTCATTCTAAACAGGGATATTTGCACAAAGGTTATCGTATCCTCAGCCTCATCGTGTGCAGTGTGTTGCATCTAGTCAGCCACACAAACACGCTAACTCACTCTTGTGTTACACTACTATATGCATTCGTTGTTGCCATTTTTATCGATGCTTCATCGTATATTCTTTGAGCATCAATTCCTCCACCACTGGTATTAGACGCACTGCATCTTTACAATTTGGCAGCCAGATCACTAAAATCTATGCTATAGAGCAGGTTCCTTTTTATATTGTTGATATGTTCTGTCATGACCCGAAACCCACCTTGTGCGGATCTCAAATCGCGATCGCCACCCTTCGGCCAAGGGGCCGTCGGGCGAAGCTCACATAAGCGACGGTATTGGACGACGGTGCAGCCCGTGTTTGCGAAAGCGTGAAAAACTTTTTCTTCTCTTTTCTTCTTTTAAATTTCCCACACATCTGCCCGGTACAGCCGCTCTTCAAAGCGGTACACATGATTATACATTCAAAGCATAATAAAAAAATTTAAAGCTTAATACACAATACATATCCAGTTGTCCTTCAGGACTTAGTTACATAACATTTACATATCTTTTATAACAAAAAGTGATTAACTATAAGTCCTTAGTGCTTCCCAAAAACTGCTAGTCCTGTAAGAAGCTTCATACGCCCTTCCTCAAAATGGACAAAGCTCTAACCATCTTCATCATCAAAAGTCAGGATTTCTTTTAGTTACCTGTAATGTGGGTTGTATAAATCCGGGTAAGCTAAACTAAGCTTGTGAGTAATTCCAACATTTGTCATGGGTTTTCAATTGGCAGTGGTTAGTATAAGAGATTTTATAAAACATTCACTACCAATTGTTCGTATGTTTCAAATACAGAATATATGCATTCTTTAAAACAAATAGCTTCAAAATATTTAAAATATTCAAGCTAACATATGCTTCTTCAAATGTATCAAAAGAAACTTCAAAACATGTAGATACGTGTAGTAAAATGAGGGTAAAACTTGCTTCCATTTTTTAACATAACATCGTATCACTTTCATTAGTAGAATTTGTTCCGAACCGGACACTAGTGTTGCTTCTCGTAGAGATATCTCATGCCCAGGGGATTAGATCCTGTTACCGGGCATTTTACTCGTAAGTGAATCCCAAAGGGCTTCACTGGCTCGTAGTGCTTATGCACGATTATCTTGCATTACTAGTGGCAACAGGAGGCATATAAAACATTTACAAATAAATGCTATTTAAAACATTAAAACATGACCTCCCTATAGTTGCATTTAAATACACATGACTTCTTCAAATAGATGCTTTTATGAGCATTCAAAACATGATGTTCATGGCTTCATGATAAAGTCTTCAAATACTTTTTGATATTCACTGAGTATGTCACAACAATAGAGTTTATAAGAATAGAAATACTTTAAAACAAGGATCAAGTAAATACTGAATTTGATCTTCAAATGCTTCAGATATTTTGAACTTTAAACTTCTTTAAATTTGTGAAGTTAAATCTCCACTTCAAATACAGGATTACTCACCTTAAACTTCAGGGTTGGCGCTACTTATGTGCCTTTCCCTTTCCTTTGTAGTTCCTAAGAACAATTTATAAAGAGTCTATTAACTTCACATTCACTTCAATATCACCTATTGATGCTCTTTAACTTATGCTTAAATCATGTTAAATCCTAATTTTCATCTTAGGGCTTTATACCTTTTAAGGATACTTTTCTAATAGCTTCATTAAATTTTAGGTTTGATTCTATAACTTCACATGTTTACGTGTTATATTTTTTCGTACTTTATTTCATAATATGGACCTCACCATTGAGTCCAGAACGTTGAGAAAAGTCAACTTAGACCCTCTTGGACTTACATTGGGCTTTAGGGGCACTAGGGGTAAAATAGTCATTTTACACTTTTACATGTCTTTATTTTTTGGAGTTATGTCTCGTAAAACGAACCTCAACATTGGTTTTAGAAGGCCCAAAATAGTCAAAATACACTATTTACTTATTTTATTTGGACATCGAATCAATTTACTATTATTAAATTAATTAAATAATTTATTTTAATTAATTATAAAATTTTATATTATATATTATTTATGTCATCATTCTTCACGGTCAGCAGTGGTGGCTTAGGGATTGGGTTTTAGGGGTTGGGCTGTGTGAGGTTAGGGGTTCAATCCAGGGGAGCTGCGGCTCCCTTTTTATTTTTTTGATTTTTCTTAATCCAAACATTGGACAAAGGAAGAAACAAGGATAGGTTATCCCTGTTCTGCATACGGCTATTAGATTGAATTTATTAACTCCATAACCAAACAGACTGAATCAGTTTAATTTTAAAACACCATCATTCCAAAACAACACCGTTCCATTTATGCGGTGGCTAACCCACCAACCTACACGTGTTCGAGCCAACACACCTGGTTCAAACGAGTTGGGCGAGTCGACTCAGTCGACTCGTCGTCTTCCTCATCACCTAGGGTTACTGTTGCCCTAATTTCTGAAGTTCTAAACCTTCAATTTCGTGAAATTTGAGGTTGTTTTACTCTCTGCGCTAGACTCCAAAGTGTTTCTGGAAGCCCAAGGATCATTTTTGCATTCATTTGAGAGCTCAAATTGAGCTCAAGTGCTTGGTTTAAAGCTTGATAGCCGAAACTGCAACTTGGTTATTCATGGTCGTTTTTGGCCCAAATATCTTGGGGTTTCTTCTATTATGATCTATTTATCATGGGGTTTAAGTCCCCATTCTCAAAATTCATTTTTGTGGTCGATTTGTGAGATAGGTCTTTAAAACCTGAACTTGCAACTCAAGTTTTCATGGTCATTCTAGGTCTTTGTGGTCGTGGCTTAGTGTTTTTAAAACACATTAGGGGTCTAGTCAAGGTTTCAATAAGCCCAATTCCATTTGGTTTGGTTGGATTCAGACCCACTGTTACAAGGTTCGTCAATGGCGGCCTATTTTCTACCTCGGTTCTTGACCATTTTTATTGGTTTTTCTTGCAATTTAATTCTCTTTCTATATGCTACAAAGTCGAACACTTTAAACTATTTATCATGCTTTCTAAAAATTAAAACAGAAGCTAACTTACATACCTCTTTTTTTTATTTTCAACCTGCAGTATCCCTCCTTATTTCTTCCTCCTCGGTTCCAAGTTCCTGAATTTTTCCAAACACTCGCAGTTCTCCAAAAGGTTTCTTCCCTTTGTTGTTTTCTCACTAAACGAACACACATATATATAGGCCATCACATGGCCGCCCCTCTCTCTCTCTTCTTTCCATCTCTTTTCTCTCTCTTCCTCCCTTCCTGGACTTCTTTCTCTGCTTTTAATTCCTTCTTTTTCATATTTCAACTTTGTATATAATACATACTGATATTTTGTATATATATATATATATATATATATATATATATATTATATTGAAACACACACAATCGACACTCCCACAGCCCTTCACCATTTCATTTCTGAATCTCTCATTCATTTGATTTTTTTTTTTGTTTACTTGTTTTACTTTATATATATATATATATATATATATATATATATATATATATATATTCCACATTTATACATATTAAAGCATATATATCTATATATATGTGTGTACTTGTATTTATATATTTCCATCTACATATATACATCAATATTTTATATATTTTTCTATATACATATATATATACCCATGTACGTATACACGCATTCCCGTACAATCGGGTTCCTTGACCGAATAGTCCCGGGCACTCAGGTTTTTCATAGCTCTCTTCGGACTAGTGTTTCAAATCTCGTAAAGCAAGTCAGTACGCTCGGGTATTTTGGGTCAGGGTGTTACATGTTCGTCCTCCCACCTGGTCTGTTTACACGTCGGACCCTAGCCAGGTCACAGAGACATGTCATCACACCTCCCGATGAGGACGATATTGATGATGACCATGAAGAGGCACATCTGCCAAAGCAACAGCAGTCACCGACGTTGCAGCAGCAGCAGTCTAGAAAGTAGATACATGTTGAAGACTTCCTTGTTAATAGGACTCCACCACAGTTTCGTACCCCTTTGGGTGCAAACTTTCATGCGTTAGCATGAGCCTCCTCTTCTTCCACCAGTCAATCGATTACCATAGATGAACTAGAAGAGCGATTACAACTTCATCATGATCAGATCACTACTGACATTGATCACAGGCTAGAAAAGTATTATCTTCGGGTACCCTCATACTATTTCATCTCGATGATGGAGAAAACTACCTACTTTCGAGGAACATATCAATTTACTGTATGCTTGATTTGAATTGCTTCTGCTTTAATTGAGAAATTGAGTTTTTCATGATTTCATAATTGTACATTCAATTGAGATAATTGAAAAACTTAATTTAGTAAATTTATTGAAGAAATTGATAACTTAGTTGATCTTGAATTGAATTTTGAAAAATGCTATAAAATCAATTCAGTTGTTAATTTTGGTGAATGATGAATTGGTTGGTGAATTGGTTGATTCTTGGTAATTTCATTGGTGGAATGGCTTAAATATTGAATTAATCATATTAAGTGATTTGTTTATTGATTGTGTCATCATTGTAATTAATCAAGAATTGGAATTAACGTGAAACAAATTTTCAATTCTAGACCTACCTATTCAACCCTCCATCCTTCTAGGTAATTCATGACTTGGTACCTTGAGTGAGCTCGATTCGTTTAGTTTCATGAATGGGAAAGGATCCCTTAAAGTTCCAGGAAGAGAATAAGATCAAATTGGGGGGAAAACAGAGAAGAAATCATGTCAAAATAAGAAACCCTAAACCTCACCGATAAAACAGGGCTCTTCGGAGCTCTACTTGTAACTCCTTATCCCGATGACCAAACCTAGATAAAACCAAGTTCTGGCCTTGGAAATGGAATGCTTGTGGAAAAAAGGTGTAGGAACGGTCGAAGTCGTCACCAAAAAAGCGTTATCGCCGGCAATCGTTGCCGGAAAAGGCGATCGGCACTGGTAGGGTATTTGTTAACCAGTCAACCTTGATCGAGTCGGTTGAAACAGGTCAGATACAAGTCTGGCTGACTCGCTAAATGGATCTAAGAGTAAACCAAACAACATCGTTATGTTTATAAGTTGTTGACATCATCATGATGCTGGACTGGACTAGATTAGATCGTTTGGTTTTCCACTTGATTAGACGATTCAATTAAAATGATGCTGGACTAAACAGTTAATTTAAGAATTTCCTAAAAATTACATTTTAGCCCCAAAGTTTTAGGTTAATTACAGAAATACCTAAAAAATTAATTACAAATTAATTTTAAATCCTTTTTAAATTTATTAAAATACCATTTAGCAACAAAACGAGCCAAACAAAGGCCGATTAAATTGCAAGAAGCGTCTAACCCAATATTTTTTGACTTTTCGGACTCAATGAAAAGTCTGATTTAGAAAATTAGACCCCGAAAAATACGCACGGGCAAACTAGAATAGTTCTTATTATGTCCTAATGAATTAATTAAGCTACCAATTGAACCCCGATGGCTATGAAAATACATATGTTAACATTTTTTGACATTTTGGACACAACAATGGGGTCTATTTAGTCAAACGAGATCCTGAAAATACACACCTAGAAATGTAAAATTTTCAAACTGCCCTTAGTGTTCTACGGGCTACTAAATAGACCGAAAAAATATAGAAAGGGACATACCTAATATTTTTGGATGCTTTAAACCTAATAGTGAGGTCAAACTAAGCATCCGGGTAGTCAAACGTAGTCCTGCTTGAAAGTCTAAAATGACAAAAGCATTCCTAGACTTGATATAAGCTACAAATAGGCAAATTAAAATCTGAAAAAACTTAAATTTATTATCTTCGACATTCCGGGCCTAACAGCGATGTCCGTTTAGGATAAACATAACACCAAAACAAACTAAAAAAATGATGAATACATCCTTAAGGCTTGATGAAGCTACTAGAATAGTATTAAGAGTAAATAGGAACCTATACCAACGTATATAAGGGCTTCTGAGTCTGAAAATGAACTCCATTTGAGATAATGAAGTACCTAAGACACGAGTTATGAATGGTAAAATTACCAAACTACCATTAAGGCTTAATTAAGAGACCAGGTGAACTCAGAAACTAAAAGAGGGACTACCTTATGATAAAAAAACCCTTTAGACTCAAAGATGAAGTCCATTAGGGTAAATAAAGTACCGAACAGTATAACACATGTAAAGGACAAATGACCAAAATGCCCCTAAAGAATATAATAAGCCACCAAAGGACTACGAAGTGTTAAGAACCCTAACTAAAGACCATAAGGGAATCCTAAAAAAGTAAGACTAAGTCTAGAAGAGACTAAGAATATTAAGTAAGCAAAGAATTAAGTTGACCTATGTGTTAATAAAACACCAATGTGTTCTGATCCATGATTGAGGATCACTAATAAGGACATAAAGATAAGACGAATGCCAAGGCAAGTCAAGTAAGCAAGTAATTGTGGACTCTAGACCACAGGTAAGTAACCCTGAACCTTGAAGTGGAGAGATTTCTATGAAATGCAGTTCCTTACAGTTTTATAACACTACATGCAGTTCTTTCAACTCTATAACATATTTCAAACTATTGTGTTAAATGTTTTAACTGCATGACTGTTTTCAAAATACTATGATAAATGTTTGAATTACATTCTTTTAAGTAGCATCTTTTTAAATGTTTTATAGAATAGATAGCTTAAAGAATGTTTTGCAAGTATGTTTAAAAGAAAAAGTTGAACACCTTACAGACATAAGAACACCCCACTGAGGGTTAAGCCAGGTCTGTATGAGAACTCGACTGGGGGTAAAAATTCAATCGACAATGAACTCGACTAGGGGTAAAGAGCCAATCAATGTGAATCCTGTCGATCTCAAAGAGCCGGTAGACTTCCAAGTAAGTCTTCACATTAGGTAATGTAAGTCATGAGCTCTAAATTACTACCACTCGTGTGGTCTCTAATTTTATGTTCTAATTGCTTCAAGTAATTTTCCTGTCATTCATTTAGGCTTAGTCTTTATTAACAATTTTCATTGTCTTAATTACCCAATAATATTGTGTCAGGATGCTACACGCTTGATGATCAATCTACTAAATCACTCAAAATTTAAATTAAAAAGTCCTTTCTTGACTTGTCTTGATTCCTTGGGCTTGAATGTGTTTATTTTCTTGGATCATCATGAGAACATTCCACTTGATTGAATTTTGACTTTGAAGCTTGTGCTTTGAGTTTAGTCCTTATACTTGATGGAATTTGTCATTTCTTGGTCAATAATTTTCTTTGACCTAAAGGACATATTTGCATTGTCATTTGATAAAACATTAGCCACATGGACAATATCTTGTTATCATCAAAATTACTGAGATGCCCCTTTTGGGCTAACAAAATCGTATCACTTTGAATTGCAAAAGGTGTTCGGGTGGATGATGTTTGTTTTTTATGTCATTCATGATAATATCTTTCATCTCTTTAGGGCTTATCATTTTGCTCGTCAAGTCTGGTATTGTTCCATTTTGCAAGTTGATAGCATTAATATCTCAAGCTCTTCTTTTATTGATTGGTGGCAGCATTTAACTTCCAAATGGTGTAATATGGAAAACAAAGAACAACTTGATCGAATAGTTGTTTGTGTTCTATGGAGAATTTGGAAAACACTCAATTCCATGGTGTTTCACCATTCCACTATCAGTCCCCTTTTAGTTTCATATCAAACGCAACATATGATGAATGAATTTACAACAATTTTGGATAATTTTATTAGCTCTAAGATTTTTCAACCAAAGGCATCTCGGTAATTTTGTTGATAACAAAACAATATCCTAATTGACTAATGTTTTACCCAAGTGACATTGCAAATAAGTCATTTAGGTCAAAGAAGAATGATGACCAAGAAATGACAAAGTCCATCAAGCTAAAGAGTTCTTCTCAAGAACATGCTTCAAGGCAAGAATCAAATCAAGTGAAATGCTCTCATGTTGAATCAAACAAACGGAAACACTCAAGCTCAAGGATTCCAAACAAGTCAAGTGAAAAATTTTATTTTCCTTATTTTGGGTTTTGAGTGATTGAATATTAGATTGATCATCGTTCGTAAGCTCTTACTATTTAAAAATGATCATCGAATAACTAACCTCAAATGAGTTTTCAAAACAAAACAAATTATTTACCTTAAAAGTTTTAAAAAATCAAAAGGTTTTGATAAAAGTACACTGAGAAATATTAGCTAGAAGACACTCACTGTCCAAACCAATCAATAAGTTCATGGAACCAGTCAACTAATTCTTAAAGGCTTACTTTTACACTGATCAAATCAGTCAACCAATTCCAAGAACCAATCTACTGAGTGACCTTTTACAAAACAGCCTAAGACTCACTATTAAAATCAGTCGACCTCTAAGGAGAACCAGTCGACTGTTTTTCAAAGGCTAAAAATAATGTACATCAGAACCAGTCGACTGATCCAAAAGACCAGTCGATTGATTATTCTTGAACAATTAAACATTAAAGCCTTTACACAATTCAGTTGACCTAATCAGTCGACCAGTCCTTTATTTAGTCAACTAGTTGATGATTCAATCGACTGAATCTGTCAGTCTGGTAATCGCAAATCCAAAATTTGAATAGACAAAAATGGGGAAAACAATTTTTTTTTTAAAGCAACGGACATATTCTTTAAAGGGCTATAAATAGAAGTTCTCTTGAACATTCTGTGTCATCTCTTACATGCTTACACTTCTAAATCTTCACTCTTGACTTTAGATCCAAATATAAAATACCTAGATATAAAAGTTCTACTTATTTTTAAATACTCTGAGCTTACAACTGATCTATCTATAGAGAGTTGGCATCTTATTGCGTCAAAACTACTCTAAAAAAGAGTGCTATTTGGTAAACATCTTTGTATCATCTCATTACGGTGAGAGTTGTGGGTAGGTGCTACTCGGTGGTAGGTGCTACTCGGTGAGGCAAAATGGTATATTTTGCTAGGATAAGAGGGTTGTGGTTTTCACATTGTAAAAGTTTGGTCTCCACCTACAAGGAGGTCACAATAGTAGAAAAACTCAAGTGGAGATGCTTGGATCGAGAATGTAAAAAAAACTTCGAACCTCGTAAAATTATTGTATTTTCTCTCTCTATTGTTTATTTATTTGTACATTTATAGCTTTCATATTTAAAGTTCTTAAAAAAACCAATATTTTCAATATACCCTATTCACCCCCCCTCCTCTAAAGTAAATATCTAACAAATGGTATCAGAGTCTCGTCTCTTACAAAATAAAGTTAACACTCTAAGATAAAAGATATGAAAAATATTATAAGAACCGTATTTTTCAAAGGGCAATCGACAAACAGACCTCCTTTGTTTAATGTCCAAAACTATACTTATTGGAAGGCTACAATAAAAATCTATCTTCAAGTCTTGAACAATGAAATAAGAAATGTCAGCGCAAATGGGCCTCGTATTCCTATGAAGTCCAAAAGTTCTACTAGCACCACCAAGATAGCTAAAGAAGAACAAGAATGGGACAAAAAAAATCTCAAACTCATTCAAATAAACACTAAGGCAATGAGTAATTCATTTTGTGCCTTAGACGCAAATGAATTCAATAAAATCTTCAGTTGTGAATCCGCAAAGGAGATATAGGATAAACTTGAAGTTACCTACAAAGGTACAAATCAAGTCAAAGAATCAAAAAATACTATGTTAGTTCATAACTATGAACTATTTAAGGTAGATACTAGTTAAACCATTCCTGAAATATTTACTTGCTTTACTAATATTATAATTCCTCGAACGCTCTTGATAAGAGCTATACTAATGTTGAAATAGTGACAAAATTCTTAGGTTTCTACCAAGAATATGGAAAGCCAAAGTGACGGTCATTCAATAAGCAAAAGATCTCAACAAGCTAAGCCTTGATGAAGACGAAGAAGATGACGCAACCATACTTAATTAAAGATGCATGCAACCAAGAAAATACTCTATTTATTGCATATAGGGATAACAACTTCTATTGTATTAATTTTGATGATATTGCATCACAATATGTAAAATGTTTTGCGACCATAAATGAAAGTAATTGGTTATGGCATAAGAGAGTAGGTCATGCAAGTATAGACTTAATTTCCAATTTATCTAAACATAAATTAGTTAGAGATTTACTCAAAATCAAATTCGTAAAGAATGGTGTATGTTATGCTTGCCAACTAGGAAAGCAAGTAAAATCCTCTTTCAAAAAATAAAATATTTCAACAAGTATACCATTACAACTATTACATTTAACTCTATTTGAACCTACTAGAGTTGCAAGACTAAGAGATAAACATTATGCCTTTATTATTATGGATGACTATTCTATGTAAACATTATGACTAGGAGGTTCTCTAGGGCATTTTATGTCATCTCTTACATGCTTACACTTCTACATCTTCACTCTTGAATTTAGATCCAAATATTAAAAACTTAGATGTAAAAATTTTACTCATCTTTAAAAACTCTAAGCTTACACCTAATATATCTATAGAGAGTCGGCATCTTATTGAGCCCCCTTCCCAACCACTCGCACAAAAAAAAAAAATCTAACCCTCCCCCCAATCCGTTTAAACTCCGTGATAAAAAAAAGGTGAGTCCCATCAAAATCCCCATTTAATTTTAAATTTTTATTTATTTTTTTATTAAAATAAAAAAATACATATTAATAAAAAAATTAAAATGACATTATTTTTTTTTAATATACACCTCTATTAAGTTTGTATAAACTTTTATTAAGTTTGTATAAACTTTTAATGGATGACAAAAATATTATTATAAACATTAATTATATAATACAAAATTCTTTTATTGTTTTATTTTATATAATCAAGTGATATAAGACATCTTCACCCCAAACCCTAACAAAGACGGGTTAAATTATCTATACTTAATTTTCTATCAAGAACTTTATAAAAGAATCATTTATAAGACTATCTCCTCGTTTAATCCAAAAATATTGAGGTCAAAAATAATATTTCAATTTTCAACTTCAGGACAAATTACCCACGTTTATACCCTCATTTAATAAAAAGAAGAACAAGGTATGATGCTCAACAGTTATTCACACCTAATACAACACATTTACATAAAATAAAATAAAATAATAACAGCAAATTATGTATAAGCATGCATCTCTAGATAATTAGGCGAGAAAAACAGCAACAGTTAAAAAAATAAATAAATAAAAAGCACTGAGAAAGATAGCATATTAAGAAATAAAATTGTCTACTAATTTGTCAACCAAGGTCTCATGGTACCCAAACTATCCATAATCCATAACCCAAAACAGTAGGCTCAGAATTACCTTATTTCATCTAATGACAAATGGTATACTCGAAATGCATTTAGGCACATTTCTCTCTGGCTTAAAGTCAAAATTTTAACATTATACCAAGAAATTGCAATTTCGGTAGTAAAGCTAGTTTTGAACCACCTCGATTAGGGTTGGCTCATAATCACTAGGAGCCTCAAATCCATGGAGATTCATCACAGTAGCAGCAACATTGGCAAGCCCACCATCAGGAAGGTCCTTGCGGAATCTGACACCAGGCGTCAGTCCAGGACCTCCAATTGCAAGAGGCACCTACACAATAAAATCCAAGTAATCAGTCAGAACTATGGAACTTCAATCAACTAATTCAACCATATGGATAGCACCTCCTGACAGATTAAAACAAGACCAAATGTCACATGCAAAAGGGCAAAGACAGAATTGTTCTAGCCCTTCTAGAGAGAGGTACACCATATAGGTTGACCATTGGATGTCAAATTCACACAAAATTAATTGCCTTCAACCAACTTGTCAACTGTAACTGAAAGGGTAAATAGTGCATTGAAGAGCGTATTCTGGCAACCCCGGTAATACTTAAATTCCTACACATTTAAAACAACTAAATATGCAAATGTAACTGGACTAACACAAGTCAACCACTTCCAAAGTGCCAGGAGTTCGGGGCTCCAATTGTATTTAATTTGTTATTTGTTTGCATGGATAAAGAGATCAGTGCACTCACCGGCTCAAGAGTGTGAGAAGTTAGTATTTGAACATTGCCATTCTTGTCAAGAATAGGCTCCCCCTTTTTACCCCTTTTCACCATGTCCTCAGCATTTCCATGATCTGCAGTGACAACATATACTCCACCCACTTGCTCTACCGCATCAAGGATCGTCTGTAAATCCAAATAAAGTCAGTACAGCACAATCAGCAGAGCAGCTGCTGGCTTTAGTCCAGCAGCAGTATCAGGATAAACAGCTGAAAGCTGATAATAAGTGCATCCACGAAATTTTAAGATGACTTTTGTTTTTTGATCAGTTTTAAGATGACTCTCTTCCTATCATTATGCATCATAAGACACAATAGGATAGAAACTGAACTGAATGGGCCGGTCGTCTGAACCATCAACAGATCCAAGTTCCAGTAAACAATTCAAATTGTTGGGTGACCGACCCATGCTACCCAATATAGTTAACAACTGATAATTTATTGTCCGTATAGAAAAAGGAAAAATTACAGTTAACAACTGAGTTAATCATTCTGTTTCGACTAGTAAACATTAGAGAGTATGGCGTCTCTCCAGCAGGTCAGTCTTCTCTCTCCCTCTTCTTATATGCAACATTTGACACGCGAGCGCACACATATAGGTCTAGTGTGTATATATATACACACACACTAGGCCACATGGGATTCATACATAGTTATTGTTGTCCTACCGTGACAAATTGAAATGCTAAAGAATTATTATGCATATAAAAGGATAATGGTTTAAATGGGGATAACCATCATAGGTTGATATCGTTGTCCCGCATTGAGCAGATGATATGAAATGCTTGTGTTATGTGCCTATAAAACCATGATGGCTGAAATTAAAAAAATCATGGTTATTTTTCCCACGTCGGAGGGATGAACTGAAATGCTGACTTTGTGTTTATAAAAGTAACTTCTTTGATGGAATCCTTTACACTGGCAGAAATTGAAAGAAATTTAATAGTTATACCATATACGGCACTGGAAATCTATAATGAGAGAACAATCAGTTTTATCCCACTATCTCAATCATCTCCATTTTTCCCCTCAATTTAAAAGATGACAATTTTAGGTTTTCGAAAAACTTGTCTGAGAAAAATGAGCACAAAAGTTTTTTTTTTCGTGTGATCTTCAAGCTATCGTCTCTACATAATGAAGATAGAAAGAGAAAAGTAGTAACTGTGGCACAGACAGAGATAGCTAGGCTCGCAGGCACAGCCCTCTGTTGTAAAGGAAATTAACACCTCGCATGAGCAAAGAGATGTGTTTTAAGTTCTTGAATCTTTTTTTTAAAAGTAGTAGAGCTCTTGAATCTTCCGAAATCATGTTGTTATTGTGCTTTTTATTTTTCTTTTTGAAATTTTTCTCAGAGAAAAATGAGCACAAAGTTTCTTTCTTTTTTTACCTTGTGATCTTCATAAACTCTAAATATTAAAATTGAAGGAGAAAAGTAGCAAATGTGGCATAGTATGTTGTGTTGAGGTCTTGAATCCCTTTCTTTTGGATAAGTAGTTGAGTTCTTGAAATCTTGAGAAATCATAGTTATTGAGCTTCTTCTTTTTTTTTTTTTTTGAAATGTTCTTCTATTTTGTACAGAATAATTAATTTTATGGAGTTTTTCTGTTTCAAGAAGATAGGATGTCTATTTGTAAATTCAAAGATCATTTCTTTGAAAATTTTATATTTTTGGGTTGTAAAGCATAGCTTTGTAGATTTTTGGAGAACATGAGGCTCTAGTTTTAGTGAGTCTCCTTTTGTAAATGGGTTCACCTCCTTTGGTGGTTTTTAATATATTTTTTATAAAAAAAATAAAGTTTAAAAAATTTATTCCTTGAGATCATGTTGGTATAGAGATAGTTGAAAATGGGTATCAGTGACATAATTATCTCTTCTTTAAATTAACTATTATCTTACACAAGTAATTGTAGTTATTCTTTACTTTATTCTACTAATCTATCTATGATGTCAACATGACATCACACTTCAATTCTTGCTGAACCACGGTCAAAGCACTGGCCTTTAACCCAGTGTCTTTTCCCCTTTGACAAACTGTCCAGGTATTAAAACATTGATAAGGGGACAAGGCCCAAGGAAAAGAAATGGGCTAGCTATATATATATATATATATACCTAAACTTGATACAATGATATTGCCCTTAGGTCTAAGAATTCATAATACATGACTCGTCTATTGATATATTTTAAGTTCCATGAAACAAAAATAAAATATAATATTTATATTGCTTTGAGATCATATTGGTATAGAGATAGTTGAAAATGGGTATCAGTGACATAATTATCTTTTTTTTTTTTAAATTAACTATTATCTTACACAAGTAATTGTAGTTATTCTTTACTTTATTCTACTAATCTATCTATGACGTCAACATGACATCACACTTCAACTCTTGCTGAACCACGGTCAAAGCACTGGCCTTTAACCCAGTGTCTTTTCCACTTTGACAAACTGTCCTGGTTTTAAAGCATTGATAAGGGGACAAGGCCCAAGGATAAAAAAATGGGCCAGCTATATATATATATACCTAAACTTGATACAATGATATTGCCCTTAGGTCTAAGAATTCATAATAAATGACTCATCTATTGTCTAGTAAGAAGCCACATAACCAATTTGACAACTAAGCAACTACAAACTCATACTCCATCGCCGTGATATTAATGGCCATGATTCAAATGTTAACAGTCACCTTTAAAGCACGCGGTCTCAACAGGCCACCATTCAAACACCAATCAACAACCATGACTATTCAGTTGACAAATGGCACCATTGCCCACCATCCATCTCACTTAATTTATTCAAATTTCTGATGTGTAAAATAATGTCTATTGTGTAACTTAGGACATCAAAGTATGATACAACACAATAGTAGAATCAGTGCAAATGCTGGTTGTAATAAGGTAAATTTAAGCTGAATATGAAAATTTTTTATTTACACATTATGAACTTTGAAATGTTACATTAAATATTCATGAAAGACTTTAGTTATAACGCTCATTATGAATTTTTCCGCTATTACTAAAAGAAAATTACCCCTTGAGTTATGACTGTCAAGCTGGACTCTAGTTATGAACAAAAATTTATTCCTTGGGTTTTTGTATATTTTTAACATGAGGCTCTCTAGTTTTAGCATAGCTTTGTAGATTTTTTGGAGAACAAAGATAAGGTTTGTCACTTGTCCTTAACTTTCATGAGACAATAATATGCTTTCATATTTTTATAAAAAAAAAATTTTAAAAAAAATATTTCATCACCTTATCTATATGCTAAGTCATATGCTAAAATATATGCCCCCGTGTCATTTCTGTACTTTCAAATTTTCATCCATATATATCATCTTTATGATTTTGATTTGGTGAGAGAGAGAGAGAAAGAGAGAGACCTCACCTTATGTGTGATCGTATCACGAAGCCCTCTCAATAAAAAAATGGAACATCAAGTCAAAACAATAAATTTTCAATCTTTTCCGCATCTGTGAAATTAGGTACATTATTTTAGTCACCTAGTAACTCTCTTCCCCAAAAACCTCCATTTTCATTTATTATTATTAATTTTTTTTGTAATTCTCATTTAAATTTTGGTTTTTAATGTACTCTCATCCATTGTGTGACAACCTAACCAGGTCCACTAAGACAATCTTAAAAGCACAAACAAAGATTGCAAATTATGGTCATGTCATTACAACCTATAGCACAACGTAAAACAGGTACTACCCAAAAGTCCAAAGCAAGAATACATAGATCTTCAAAGCCAACATACCTTGACAGCTTCATCAGCAACCTTGCAAGCCACAACGGTGGCTTCAATGTCACCTGTATGCCCTACCATGTCACCGTTTGGAAGGTTAACACGAACCTGAACAAAGAAGTAAAAAAAAAATAACAATCAATATTTTTTCAATTTCAACCATGTTATGCCAGGCAGGCATAGCACACAATGAATCAATATAATTTCTTCCCCTGCATCAAACAGTCATAGATTACCTGATGAAATTTGCGGCTGAGAATAGCATCTCTTGCCTTCTCAGCTATCTCCAAGGCTTTCATCTTTGGTTGGACATTAAAGGTAATTCCACTATCACTTGGAATTTCCACATATTCTTCCATTTCAGGGTTAAAATACCCTGAACGATTTCCATTCCAGAAAAATGTGACATGACCAAATTTGACAGTCTCACTGTTGAAAAAGACAAGTAGAAATATTATTGAAGGCTTGTGGCTTAAACAAAAAATAAGTTCAGATAGGATAACATTGTAAAATGGTTCAAGAATGCTAGATCAAATAGTTGTTAGATAGATTTTCAGTTAGCATAATTAACAGTCGTCGGCCAGAAATTGATTATAAACAAACCAGAAATTAACTAGAACATAAAAATTGCACATTGATCTCCAACCATAGATTTAAATAATGGTTGAGAGATACGAAGCAATTACGGTCGTGGTCACAGTATAACGGCATCAAGAGTATCAAGTCATCCATAATGACTATCAAAAACCGCAACCATGAAATGGTCCAGTAACAGTCCTTAACAACCGATATGGCTGTGATTTTTTGTCTCACCAATATATCGTTCTGTATCGATATCGAAGGGTCAAAAAAACTGATATGTATTGACCGTTATTTAAACCCATGACTCCAACCCATTTCACACGAACCACACTTGTAGCCATGTGTTCTCCAATACTACCACTCATGGAAGCTTCCCATTCCCCAAGGGTCATAAGCCACTGAATGAAGGATCCAGTGAGCGATGCTATGTGCATGGTAATTTGATAACAATATTCATCATATATGACAGAATAACTACACTTGTTGGCTCTGCCAGGAGGAAAAAAGAAATTTTCAGGAAAAAAAAATTAAGGAAATAAAACAAAACAGGGCACTCAAGATTCCGAGAAGCCTAATAAATTAAAGAATTAACTCTAGGTACAAGTTGATTAAATTTTACTCTTTTAAGTATAGTTCGCTTTCAATCCCCCGAACCATGGTTTAAAGCATTAGCATTTTATAAAGATACATACGCGAGAGAGAGAGAGAGAGAGAGAGAGAGAGAGAGAGAGTTTAACAACTTTCTAAGATATTAAAATATCTATTCTTAGAACTTGACAATAACCTAAATTATTTACTTGGTGCCAACTCACCTGCAAGCGAATGTACGGACACCATTATGCACTAAATATTCGCCAGATGTTCTCTCTATCTCCGGAGGAGAAACAAGGTAGTGGCTTGGAAGCTTCAACTCGCCATCATACTGAAGCATTCCGGCATAACGGATTTTAGGGAAACGAACTCGATCAAACTTATCAAAGTTTTCATATTCTAGTGCCTTGGCAATCATAACCATACGATCTGCTCGATAGTTGATTGTCACGACAGCATCACCATCAACTATAGGGCCAACAGCCTTCCCATTCTTATCAACAATAACAAACGGAGGTAAGTACTGATCGCTGGTATTGGGAACCTCCCTCAGTTTCTTGACAGCTTCTACAGCACTACTAAACTTGTGTGGCGCTTCACCGAGAACTTGGGCATCCCATCCTCGTTTCACAACACTCCAGTCATTCTGCAAAAGAACCAGAAATAATTGTTTAATTCACATTCAAGATAGATGAGTAAATGGAACCACAGCTTCCAGGCAATAAAAAAGTTGGCTTGACAATAACAATCAGGGTGACATAGAATACAAATAAAACATTAGGAAACTTTAGCTATGTGTAACACCACTAAGAGACAAGTCATGTATTTTTAAACCAACTCATAAAGCAAGGCAGCAGTTACCTTGATATTACCCTACAATAAAAATCTAAGTTGTCTCAACATTATAGTCATTGATCCTGAAGTTTAGTGATGGGATAACAATAGCACGATACAAACGAATTAGCTTGTCATGGGAGATGCTCAATGAAGGAATACCTAGACTGGGAGAAAGGGAAAGGGGGTTCTTAAATAGAAGCCAAGTTAGCATTTTTTAACTATTCAGATGGTCAAGCTTATGCTAACTTTGCATAACAACAAAAACAGTTAAGGCAGGAGTAGTAATAAAAATAATTGACAGACCCAAAAATAATTTACCATATAAAAAGTAAAATAGTTGACTAACCCATCTCGGGTGTTTTTTTATCGGTATCACAGGTGCTTTTTTCATAAGTATCACAGGCCTTGTGTATATAAAAAATCCAATTGAATGGAGCAAAAGAATAACTGCATTGACATATGTGATGGCATAAAGTTCGAGTCAATCTCCACTCATTTGTCCATCCAAACCTTCCGCATCAAAAATTAGATCAAATACACCATAGATGCCACAAGAATCAATCATTTCTTCATAAAAATTGCATCCACATGAAGTAAAGCATGCAACTAGAATCACCCCTAACTAACTCAGTGTCTATCAATATGGTACCAGTACCACAAAGATTCACTAAAAACATGCCGAACTCTAAAAGTACTAAATCATCAAAGATCTACCTCATAACGATCCATAGTGACATACATGCGACCTCCACCAGATGCAATCTGGGCATCAACACCTTTCTCGCGTAATCTTGAGAGATCATTCTCAAGAGTTTCTACAAAGCCTACACTTGAACCATCCAAAACATCACGGCCATCAGTAAGAACATGAACCCGGATTCTTTTGGCGCCATGCTCAAAGGCACCTTTTAGCAACAACTGCACCCCAAAAGAATAATGATAGTAATTTCATTAATGGAAAATCATACAAGGATTAGATGACAAAGTGATGCTCTTAAACATGAAAACATACCTGCAACTGATCAAGCCGGGAGTGGACACCCCCATCACTCAATAACCCAATGAGGTGAAGTGTGCCAGTTTCAAAAGATTCGTTGATGTACTTGAAACCTTCTCCTTCATAAATTTTTCCAGAGGCAAGAGCAAGGTCAACAAGCTTTGCACTACATGGAAACATATAAATCCAAAGTTAGTAACTCATTTGATCAGCCATTAACAATATAATATATAAACAGATATATCTATATATATATATATATTGCAAGAAAAATATATAAAAACAAAAACAAGCCTAAAAGGGATCAAATGAAAATTTTGTTGCTCTCCTTATAAATTATTGACTCATTTCAAATTCTCAATATAATCAAGTACATAATTAAAGTTATTCAGGCTGCAAAAGATACTCATAACTGAAGGTGGGGTACACAACATGCAAATGTTAAGTATAAATCTCGGAAAGTGATGTAAATTGTTACTTGCACAAGGATTCTTTTCATGATAAGAAAATATATTACGTTTTGGGAGATATTCAGATAAGAAGAAAGAGAGAATGAGAGGAGAGTGAAGAAAAGGGTGAAGGTGGGGAGAAGAGAGGAGTATTCCAAGAAATTGAGGGAGATAAGAGGATAAAAAGAGAGAGAGAGAGAGAGAGAGAGAGAGGGAGAGAAAAAAAAAAAAAAAAAATCTTTGGAAGTTTGGGATTGAGATTGATAGTCTTTAGCCAGTGGTCGAAGTACAGCATAGAAAATTTTGTGCATTTTCCAAAATGAATATGTAACTTTCGGATAACTGATGTGAACCTCTCTACAAAAACTAACCATCGTCTCGCTCTCTAACATATAAATGAACTACTTAAATAATGCACTATGTATATTCATGAGACTAATTGTTCTGCTAGGAGTGCTGGTGGGGCATGGGGGAATTTGAGAGTAGCATGTGGCCGTTCGGGATGTTGGATTTCATGGACCAAAGCGTGTGATACAAACCTAAAAGCATTGTAATCTGTAATACCCCGACCCGAGTTAGGCGGGACCGAACCGAGTTAGCCGGTACCCGACCCGGTAAACCCGGGCCATGACATGTAAACCCGAACCATAAGCTAAAAAATATATATATATATATAAAATAATAATAATAATAATAAATAATCTTAAATAAGTAAATAAATAAATAAATAAACGAAAACAAAATATATAATAATAATAATAAAAATTTTTAAATATATATATATATATATATCAGATTGTGGTGTGTGTGTCGTGTGGGTGTGTGTGTGTTAGGAGTGTGTATGCGTGATGGAGTGTGCCACACTCAAGGTGACATGGTAGGAGATGGAGTGTGTAAGTGGGTTGTGTGTGGCAGTGAATTTCAGGGCATGGAGGGGGTAGACAGATCTGATTTAGAGAGAGAGAGAGAGAGAAAGAGAGAGAGGAAGTGAGAGATATACATATATGCATTGAACCACTTGTGAGAAAAGAGAAAATCAGAAGGAAAAAGAAATCGGTAGGAAGAAGGAACAAAAGTTGGGAAGCATCGAGGAGAGTCTGAACCAAAGGGGAGAAGAGATCACACGGCTAAAAGGAGAGAAAATTAGAAACTGAAGGTAAAACCCAAATCCGTGTACTTTCTCTCTCTAGAAAATTTCTATATGGGCATCCTATTTAGAAGCATGATGATTTATTTGAAGGGTAGGGTCTTATAGAGTATGATTTAACAATTCAAATGCAAAAAGAATGACAAAAATTCATGCAAAAATGGGTTAGAAATTGTTAGTTGCAGGTTAATGAAAAATGGGATAGAAGTGTTATTTTATGCTCTAACCTTAATTTAAATGGTGGGTAATGTTTAAAATATATTTTGAGGTGATCTTAGCTGTAAACAAACCATGAAAAGACACAAAACAATGGAAAATTTAAGTTGGCCAGAAAGGGGGCAGTGGCCGGAAAACTGGAAAAAAATGGTGATGGAAACGGTTATTTTTTTTAGTTTAAAACTGCCCAAATGAAAGTTTTAATTCTTTAGAATTAATTTGGTGAAAATTTTAGTGAAATTAGACATAAAAACCATGAGAAAAAGTGAAGGAAACAGTGGGTAGAACACTATTCCGGCGACTATGGCCGGAGGAGCTACTGGGTTTTGGCTAGAATTGTGTGGGGGAAGAAGAAGGGCAGTGGGCTGGGCCTTGGGCTGGACACTGGCCTGGGTAGGGCGCAGCAGTGGGCTGGGCGCAGGTTGGGCTACACTGTTGGGCTGCTTGGTTTTTAAAATCTGATTTGTCTTTTTGAAAAAAATGGGAAGCAGGCGCTGGCAGGAATCGAGCCCTAGAGCTCGTGGAAATGAGGGGCCGCACTAATCACTGTGCCATGGCAATCACATGTGCACATTTATGGAATCAATATATATTTAATATAAAATTAATTAATTAAATTGATAAAATTCATTAAATAACAATGAATTGACCCGATGTCCAAATTAAATGTATAAATAGTCTATTTTGACTATTTTGGACATTTTGAATCCAATGGCGGGGTCCGTTTCACGAGACAGGACTCCGGAAAAAAAAATAAGACACGTTAAGTGAAAATTACCAAATTGCCCTTGTGCCCCTAAAACCAAATGGAGGTCAGAGAGAGTCTAACTTGACTTTCTTCGACGTTCCGGATTCAATGGTGAGGTTCGTATTAGGAAATAAGGTATGAAAAAATATGACACGTAAATATGTAAGGTAAATAGAATCAAACCTTAAAACTCAAAGAAGCTACCCCGAAAAGGTAACTAAAATTAGGAAAGAGATTTAATTATCAAAGTGATATTATGAAATATAATTAGACTTTGAAATGTGATTTTAGGGAACTTCAAAGGAAGGATTTTTGGAGTTAAGCTTTTAGAATTCAGGTGAGTGTTTCATGCCATATCGAGGTAGAAGATTTTCATTATAAATATAAATATTGAACTCTTTTATGATATATCGACATATGATATCGTTTTCCCTTATAACCTTTGTTTAACTGCTATACTGTATCCGTTTTGAATGACATATTGACAACTATATTGTCTTCTTTGACTTAAGAAAATGTGTTTATAAGGTTCTCAAATGTTATATGATCTTCTTACAAATGTTTGAACTGTTTGAACTAAATATCAAATAAAGAACCTTGATTTGAGTAATTGAACTGCTATTGATGATTATTGATTTTGGATACGATTTGGATATGATTTTGATGCTTTGAATAGAACACTCTTCTATGATTAATCACTATCGAATAGGTTGTGATTCTCTGGACCCTCCCACAGGGTATATTGTGGTGAGCCGGTGTTGATACGGCATATCGAACTAGCTAGCCTATGATCTCAGTCAGCGAGGGTTAATTTGCTGACCATAGAAGTGGAATATATGATTTCGAATATGAATATTGAAAATCAAACCATGAATCTGAATTATCGAATTATGAATTATTGAACTATGAATTTGGGTTATTGAACCATGAATCTGAATTATTGAACTATGAATTTGGGTTATTGAACCCCGAATATGAATTATCGAATTAAGAATTATTGAACTATGAATTTGGGTTATTGAACCATGATTTTGAATCATTGAATTATGAGTTATTGAACCATGAATTTGAGTTATCGAATTATGAATTATTGAACTATGAATTTGGGGATTGAACCATTATATTAAACTGTGATTTTGATTTATTGAATTATGTTATTAATTATCGATTTACGATTATCTTTGAATTGAGATATATTAGAACTGAATTTGATACCGTTATCTTGTACTATAATTAAGATAACATATGATATCTGATCATTGACATTTCAGTATTGAATTATATAATTGTTTTGAAACCCTTGGTATGTTATGGAATGCTCACGAGCTGGGATACTCACGAGTTGTTGAGCTCATAGGATTTTTATCCTATTTCAGGTGATGATATGAGAAAAGAAATAGCAGGTTCAGTCAGACTAGATGGAAGCTTGTAAAGCTATGAACCCTTTTTGTGATATGATTTTGCCAGTCATGATATAGTTGCTTTTGGAAATTTTTGGACTGTATATCGAATATGACATCAACAAGCTTTGGAAAAATTACATCATGTACTTTTTGTAATTACTATGGAATGTATAAATGGATGACTGATGTTGACTTGAGTAATGACGCTTCTGCAATAGAAAAAGAATTTTATTCCGCTGCATTTGATAGTATGGAAATCAGAAAAGCATTGTGATCATTGGAAAAGGCCACGGTGGCCGATCACGAACCGCTAATCCGCGTGGGCCGGGTTTCGGGTCGTGACATAATCCACATGCATTTTCCATGTAAGCTTTCATGGACATTGAAGAACAATTAAAAATACACTTGTTGGAAATATATAAACAACTAACTCGGTAACTTTTGATTAAGTGGTGCTTGCATAAATTGATCTGTGGTGTTAAGATTGGAAAAGGACAAAGTAATTTTCAAAGCAATGTCTTTTTTTCTTGGACAACAAATGCATCCTAAAAAATGTCATAGTTTACATTCACAACTGATGGCAAAAAATGTGTTGCTTTTTGCAACAGCAGACAATTTAGCTTGCCCGGAAAGTTATACAGTTATTGATAATTATCCAAAAGTTGCAAGTTAAACCTATCTCATTGACTCCGCTGGTTTTTTATGACTAAAGCTACAGATTACTTTAAAAATCACGAGTATATTAAGACTGTGTTCAGTTTTCCATGAAAAAAGCTAGAAACTACCTTAAATCACCAACCTATATACAGTGTTCCTAGCTATCCTAAGGAATTTGTACCAGATCCTTGAAATAAAAATCAATCCTCGCTAATTCATTGCCCCATTTATGACTTACACATTCAAATTCCATGCAAATCACATTGAGGCCACCAGGTTCCGGTGCAAAATCCAATCACAACCAAGGTTGTTAAAATCGGGATCCTACAATAGATCGATAAGGGGGTCCTCAGATCGAATCGTAAGATCAGATCGATAATCATAAGATACTACAAAATGAGAAAATTAAAAACAACTAATAAATTTGCCTCTTAAGAACCCTTAAAATACACAAAGAACAAACTAAAAACTACAAAAAAATTCTATCAAACAAAATCATTAAAAAATTGTAATAAAAATTTAGAGCACAAAACTTTCATTGCTTCTAATATTTTTTTAGTATATGAGCATAACAAACGTCTATTTATATAATATTTAACTAAGAACCCCATTAAAATATTAGATGTAAACTATAAAAAGAAAAGAAGTTCATGAAAATCATTTATCAGTGAAAAGAAGTTCATGAATATCATTTATCAGTGATTAGATGTAAATTAAATTTTATTAAATATTTAATTTACATACATAGAAAACTTGTATTTCAAATTCCAGCCACTTGGTCACGAAAGACTAACAGAACTTATTGAATTTCCGTGTGTTAAGTGTTTGTGCGTGCGGGCGGGCGCTAGAGAGAGAGAGAGAGAGCTAATTAGCCTAAAGTAATAAAGCAAAAAAATTTAAATGAAAATTTCATACCATACTAGTCATAATAAGAAGTCAAATGAATTAAATTAATTACTATAATACTGTCTTGTCTAAAGAAACAAAAAATTCATTCTAAGATCAAAATGTTAAAAAAGTTTTGACATGATTGACTCACTTAGATATTTAAATAAATCTTAGTATTTGTTTTATAATATTTGTTTTATAATATTTCGGTCCGTAACTTTTCAAAGGCATGGGCGAGAATAAGATTATATGGTTATATTGTACAATGGGTAGAATCGAGAGTTAACATAGGGCTCCTAGTGAACCTATAGGGATTTCATCAGGATCTTACCCTCCAAGGATTTTTTATGAGATCCAGATCAATTTGGTATTTTTGGATCAAAATCATAGGATCGTAAGATCCAGATCCGGATTTTAACAATTCTGATCACAACCTAAGTGAGAAGAGAAGAAGATTACCCTTGAGCATATACCCCGCCTGCACCAAGCGCATTGTGTTCCAGATTTTAACAACTATGATCACAACCTAAGTGAGAAGAGAAGAAGATTACCCTTGAGCATATATCCGGCCTGCACCAAGCGCATTGTGACCAACTTCGCTGTTGCCCATATCATCCTCAGTTGGAAGCCCTACAGCTTTACCATGAGCCCTAACCAATCTCCATTTCTCAGGGGCTCCCTTCCAATCAAAAGGTACAATAAAGGTCAATCAGTCGTTCCACTAAATATACATATACACATTTTTATAACGAATATATATATATACGGGTATATACAATTATTATGCATAAATATACGTATAGAGGGAGCCTTTTTTCTCAGGAACATCCTTTCAAGGAAAACAGATAATAAAGCTCAACCTTTACCTGTCATGACAGATACGCTTATAGATACATATACTTAATATATAAATAAAGATGAACCTTTTTAAGGGAATCCATGGTGGGAGTGTCTGCGACATGGATGCAGTTGTACTGATTGGGAGTGGCTTCGCCCCAACCATCCAAAACCACCAAGGCCACGATCTTATCCTTGGGAAGCTTTGGGTGATCTGCCAATTTCCACGAGAATTCTGAGCTACCCATCTCGCTCCTCGAACCAATTCAAAAGCCTTCACAATCGCACAGAAAATTCAAGCCAAAAAACCGATGGATCAGAAAAAAAATATATGTATATATAAATCAGATCTCAGACGAAGAAACCTTGGGAGAAGTCTGCGGATGCAAATGGGAAGGAAGGCAATAGTCAGACCTACTTTAGCAAACCCGCGTGCCACAGCACGTGATGTATGACCTAAAAGTGCTACCGAACCTGCGGTCAGCTTGCTCGCTACGAAAGGATATTCTCGTGATTCCCATTATTCCTAAACAGACGTTTGACACCTGTTTGGTTACCGACAATGAAAAAAAATAGTACCATTCTAATCATAATATATTATCAAAATATTTTACTTATTAATATCATTATTTAGATTCTGGTCAATTTGTTATTTTAATAATAATAATGTCATGTGAATCTATTAAATAATATCAAAAAATAATTAATTAATGAATTTTAATAAACTAATATTTACATATATTAAAAAATTTAATTAATTAACATTCAAATAAACACATCATTAAATAAAAAATTTATAGAATACTATAATAAAAATAAAATTACTCAAGTAACGTTTCGGTGCACTAGCACTAGATTTGAAGAAAGTATTCATTGTTTGATATATTTTTTAAGTTTGATACATCACAAATTAATATTTTTTTTAATAATATTTTGATACATATATCATGCCTTATTAATAAAAATTAAAATATATTGACAAAATATAATTAAATAATCACATTGTCACTTTATACATTCAAAAAAATTTCATCTTGTCAGTTTATCCATTCAAAAAAATTTCATCATTCGTCCAAATACACCACGTCAGCCACCAATTCAAACAAGTTACCTAAAAAATATCTGTGCTAGTTGCCGCCTGAAAAAAATCTGTTAAATATTTGTTTTAGTTGCCACCTGAAAAATATATGTTTTAGTTGCCACCTCAGCTATAGTGAAAGAAAAAAATTCTTTGTTGTTTTTTATGCAATACATTAAAATTAATAAATATTTGTCACACATATAAAATATATTAATGTGATAAATATTTATTAATTCAGATATATTACACCCGAACCAATAAATAACAGTTTCAGTGAAAAAAAATAACTCCTATGTTAAACTCATAATCTAATAACACTTTACACATATATAATTGAAAGTTTAAATATTTAATCATTATGCTAATAATGCCTTATAAGTTACTAAAAAAGTATTGATAATTTAATAAATAATATTTCAGAAATCTTTTTTTTTGGATGAGGTGAAAAAATATATTTACAGTTCATAGCTAAAAATTTCATTTCAGGATAACTCAACTAAAAAAAGTTATTATATGATTTTGGAATAATAATCGGGTCAATAGTCTCAATCAATCATAAATTATCATGCATACAAAAGTTATTTTTATTTCATAAAAGTTTAATGTATTATTCAAACAATAGTTTATGATTGGTTAGGATCATTAATCCTAAAACATACAATAATTTCTCTCTCAATTAGGTTATAAATGGGTATTAACATCATACAATAATTTGAAGTAGTTTAATTAAGATTTTGTTTTATAGAAAAATTAAATTTATTTTATCTTTGTAGAGTTATGATAATTGACAATAACTCAATTTAAAAAGTATTAAAAAAGAAAAAAAAAAACTTTAGAGTTGAAGATTTGCTTAAAAGTGTTGGTGTGGGGGTGAGTCCAGTTTTTGAAATTTAAATTTGATCCTCCTCGTAAGTTTTCGTTGCGATGTGGGACCATTATGGATCCACTCTCCAAAGGAAGAAACACAAATTTGAAATAAAAGAGAATAAAAAACCAAATAATTACACAAGTTGACATGTGGCAATGTTGTAAATAAAACATAAACAAAAGTGACATTGAAACAAACTTAAGTAAGCACGCGCATGTCAACTACAGTGACAAATCATTAAAAAAAATACAATTAAATGAGAATTAAGAAATATCTTAATACAATGTAATTTAATAAGTAAAGGTTCACCGTCTTAAACCAAGAAAGATAACGAAACAGGTAAAGCATTTGAAATGGTGGTACACTGCACCACTTTAACTTGTCCAAAGAAACTTTGTGTGAATGAAAATAGTATCATCAGTTAAAATGACGGTATAGTCTACCACCTAAGTCAATCCTAACTACCAATAACAAAGAAGAGACAATGGCTAAAATTATACCAAATTATTTTTTCTCAAACAATTTTATGGTAAATGTGTGTGACAATTAACTAATTGTAGGACCCAATGTTGATTAAACAGGTGAAACACAAATTTTCAGAGGAAAAAAATTATGAGACCCATTGTAATATTTTTTTCATTGGTATAATATATCACATGGCAATGTGCCCGTCTAATCACAGGTTATATGCCGCATTAAAAAAAATGTTTCATATCACACATAATAAAATATTATTAAAAAGACACATTAACATGTCATTATATTGATCCATGCAAAAAAAATTTCCTATTATGGGATCCATCCTTAAACAGCTGAAGCACAAATTATTAGTAAAAGAAAAAAAATTATAGCAGATGTACTTAGCGACTGTCTTATCATGTTGTGGGCCATAGTAGAATCCAATCTTAAATAATAAAGTAGCTTAAATCACGAAGCAGCCGAAGCACTTGAAGTAGATAGACAAAACTCTCGATGTCTTATCGTGTGGTGGCCCATCGTGGGATCCATTCTTAAATAGTGAAGCAGCGCAAACCACAAAGCATATATATAATAGTCTTTGTATCCGCATTACGTGCAAAACTTGTTAATTTCTGTCTTCATTTTTTGACATAATAATAATATTAAAATTTTTTAACTCTCATTTACATATCACTTTATTCATTTAGTCCCAAGAAGTTATTTTTTTTCGGAATTTTGCTAGTGTTAACCATCCAAAAAAATAATGTTAGAACTGATGGTTAATATTTCAAAAATCTATCACAATTTGATACATTCATTTCAAAAGTCGTAACTAATAATCTAATAACACTATGCACATGTATAATTAAAAGCTTGAATATTTAATCATTATGTTAGTAGTATCTTTCAAGTCACTAAAAAATATCTTTATTGGTAATTTAATAACTAATATTTCACAATTTTTTTTTTTTGATGAAGCCAAAAAAGCGTGTTTACAGTCTGTAGCTAAAAATTTAAGGCTAGCACACCTAAAGAAATTATTACATGGTCCCGGCATATAGACCAAGTCAATAGTATCAATCAATTATGAATTGTCATGCATACAAAATTTTATTTTCTCTTTTTAAAATCTAATATATTATACATATGACGACTTATGATTGTTCATGATCATTGATCTCACAACATATAATAATTTTTGGCTCAATTATGATACAAATGGGTATTAACGTAAGACAATAATTGGAAGTAGTTCAATTAAAAATGATTTTATTTTCTCTTTATAGAGCTTTGATAATTGAAAATAGTTCAATTTAAAATTTATTTAAAGAAAATCCTTTTGCAGAAAACTGAAACTTACCCACGTCGCCTAAAAATTTAAGGGGACCCATTTCCTCACCCATCTCTGAAGAAGCTGCCCGCTAGAGAAAACGTAAACAGAACTTAGCAGACATGTTGCCAACCACATCTACCAATCATAAGCAATATGGTGCAATATGGTAGAGACGGTGGCAAATGCAAATTCGGTCAGTGGCAAATATGTAAATACATAATAAAAGATGGGTAAAGGAATGAACTGTGAGTAGATAGCTGAAGAAAACCTAGGACGAAACCTTCACTTACGACGAAATCTTTGTTTTTATATATACTAGGTATTTGTCCCCATGCTCTGCATGGGCAATGTAAAAAAATATTATATGTACAAAAAAGATGGGCATGTGTTATGTAGAAAAATATTATATGTACAAAAAAGATGGGCATGAACTCTTACCTTTCGTACTCCCACTTCAACAAATTTAATATTAATGTTATCGAAACTCCAACAAAAAAGAATCCATATCTGATAATGTATAAACTTTGAAACCCAATTTATTTATTTTTTAAGACCCAAAAGCATCAATAATATTATAGTGACAAAGATGATTCAAAAGAATGCAAGATCACCAAATAACATCTCATATATAATCTGGTAGTGTATTACACACATCATCACAATACTTAACTGAAAATACAACACGTACAACAAATTTATTGTCAAGTTCGTTTAGGTAGCATCATCAATACTCTTAATTCTTAACTTTGAAATGTCTTGTCGCGATGTGTTTTTTGTATTGAAGAGAGACTCAATCTGTGTGCACTCATTCATCCATTTTTCAAGCGAATCAAAGGGTTCTTAAAGTTAGAAAGTAAAGAAAGAGAGTTGAAAATATATAATATGATATACCACAAAGTAACAGACCGATCCTCATGTAACACATCTGATTACAGACCAGTTAAAGCTCGGTCATACAGAGCAAACTCAGCCATTCAGAACACCCTTGGGTACTTAGCCTTCAGAACTTACAAGTCCGAGCACAAGGCCATCAGAACACCTCTTAGGGTTCAAAGCTCATCACCGCCTTAAACATCCTACCGATCAAAGGATAAGGAAACAGTTTTCAACAAGGAAACTGTCACTCGCGGATATCTCTCAAGCGCAGTATCCAACATGATAACTGCTATTCTCCGATGATCAAATCCCTACTTCTATGGCTCCAAATCCTAATCAACTTAGGAAAGCCACAACCTATAAATTAAACCCTAAAGGTACGCTTTATTTTCATGCTCATTCTTTGGTTTACATTACAGTCTTTTAATTCAGTTTATTGACTTAAGCATCGGAGCGGCTGTCACGACCCAAAACCCACCCTATGCGGATTAGGGGTCCGTGACCGGGTCTACGGCCCGTGGGCCGTTCCCCATCAAAAGGATATGAAACACTATGTAAAGTTTTAACAAAAGTATTTTAAAATCATTAAAATATCTGGTAGCATAGTCAGGTCATCATTTAGATACATGCCAAAAAGGACATTAGTGTTTAAAAATACAGATCCTCAAAAAAAACATAAACAGACAGGACCGTGGTGACATGGAAGGGTTTAAGACCTATCAATATTTAACTTAATATACAAAACTCGCCAAAATAGCTACCAGTAACTAGCAGCGTCTAGACCCCTAGAGCGCCTGAGGGTTCCCTAACTTCTTGTTGTCCTGAAAAATTTAAGGGAAAGGGTGAGTTAATAGCCCAATAAGTAATTTCCTAGCTTTAACATGAGTTAGGGTTAATCCAAGGAAATGATAGTTCAAAAGATAACAGACAGCCAATAGCCAAAGGTGCAACAAGAAATACATAGCCAGTCACCAAGATGCGCAACAATAACGACCTGAGGGTCCAAATGAGGCATATCCCGTAATATGAAACAAGAAGCAATAACAAGGTCAATCAGAATCGAGATCTAGCCTATCATGATGGATTGCTGCCACAACAAAACATTAGCCAATCAAGTTATATCATGCTTGCAATAATATGATCATTCACAGGGCATAAAATATGATCATCCAATGATTACAAGAATAAATCATCACAAGTTCTAATAACCCAAAAATGCGTGAATCACCCGGGGCCCGACATACCCCACTAAAACGCATGCTCAGATCTGCCTCGGTTCTTCGAGCTCTCTGAAAAGTGTTAGAGCTCTTTTCTCACTGGTCTCGAAGGACATATAAAACCCTAAAAGGTCTTTCCCCCACGCAATCTGTGAATAGATAGGTCATTGTGATTGAGCACAACCCCGGGTACATACCAATTATTATGATCCACAAAATTCCACACAGGATGTACAACAATACCAAACAATTGATATCAAAATCATCAAGTCACGAAGTGTGTGGAATAACAAGATTTATCTCAAGATCAGGTCATGATATAATAGTACAATGATGCTCAAGTATCAGTGATCAATCTCACAATAATGTAAGCAAGCAAGTCAAATCCAGAGAATAGGCATAACTGATAACCACAAGACGATTGGCTTTAAATCAAGTACTTTAGGTAGTGATAGAGTACAAAGCTGACAGCATATGAAAATAAGTGTGACTGGTTGGGAATAACCCATATTAAAGCATCATAATTACTTACCTCAAAAATAGCTCTTGGCAGTTCTACTAATTTAAATCTCCTTCTCTTTCCCCTTTGAAGTTCCTATAAATTAGAAATTTAATTGTCATTAACCCATCTTAGTATTAAAGTATATTTTTAAGGTTGCTAAATTCATTACATCAGCCTTCAGAGTATTTTATTTGGATAAACAAACTCCACCATTGGGTTCGGAACGTCCAAGAAATTCAGCTTAGGTTTTTACGGATCTTAAATCTGACTCTTGGATTGAAAACGGCAAAACTGTCATTTTGCACTTTACGTGTCTTTTATTCCCGGAACCCCTTTTTATAATTTTGACCTCACTATTGGGTTCGGAAGGCTCGAGATAATAAAAATTGACTATTTATGCATCTCGTTTGGACTTCGTTTGAATTATTTTAGGACTCAGGGTAGTTTTGTAATTTTTCTTAAAATAATATATATTTAATTTTTCTATTTTGGGCTCTAATATAATTGTTTAAAACTTTTGGGGCCGGTTTGCTATTTCCAACAGTTTCGGTCTGAACCAGTGGGTTCACTGAACTCAACCCTAAACCGGTTTAAATCCCTACTGAACCGACCGGTTCGGTTTAGCTCAAAAATCCCCCCCCCTGTTTTTGCGATCACCCTCTCCGATCGCTCACCGGCACCGGTGCAGATTCTGCACCCATTTTCTTCACTGTTTTACACTATTTCTACGTCCAAATTTTTTGATTTTTGAACCGAATCAATCCTTATAATCTCAACAACTGATTTAAACTAATTTGGGTTTGATTTGCTATGGTTTTTCCGACACCCACATAACTTTCTGGCGTTACACCGGTGAAGAGATAATTTGGCCACCAAATGGCCATTTCTTGATAATTTCAGGTGATTCAAAGTGCGTTGGACTCCTGGAGATGTTTTCTATTGATTTCTATTCTCAAAATCAAGGTTTGTTTGATGGATAGAATTCCACCATGATTGATCGAAGCTAAATTTCCTGGTTCTAGGTTTTCTTTTTTTCTTTTTTTTTTTCTACTTTGAACTCTCATCAATTCTAGCAGTAATGACAATAACTTAAAATATAAATGAACATAATTTCAACTAGAAATATACCCGTTTTTAGATTTCCTCTAAAATGCTCCAAATCAAATCTCTCTCTCTTTCTAAGTTTCCTTGTTTCTGCGCCTCTATTTTCTTTCTCTCTCACTTCCCTTTTTCCTCTTTTAATTCCTTTCTTCACCGCCCTCATGGTCGGTGGTATTGCCACCCGTCATGCTTCCTATCTACACTTCACTAATATCACATGTTACACTTACACTTGGCTGTTGCATGCAGCCACTTACTCTCCCTCCAACGTCTCAATGTTTCTACTGGTTTTCAATTCTACCCACAGATTTCCTTCTTCTCGTTTCATTTCTTTCTTCACTACAAACCATGTGAAAGCCGCACATGGTTTCCATTATACTTATATATATATATATATATATATAAAATATATTTCATACATATATATATCCTGTATACATATATATGTACATATATTTTCACTATATATATTTATAGTTATGCATTTAAATATGTACGTGTTATTCTGTAATGTCGGGCATTCCGGTGTGGCGGCACCTGGGCACCCGTGACTGCCTACCATTCACATGACATTAGATGGTGCGTAGATTTTATTTACATAGAAATTTTAAAGTACAGCTCGGGATTACACGTCATGGCTTGGTCTAACCCGGGTCGGGTACCGGCTATCTCGGGTCGGGGTATTACAGTGGCTACCGTCAAAGCTAATCCGGTGGGACTTTGATCCTTCTCTTTGAGTGTTTCTTAGGCGACGGAGTTCGGAGCCCCTACCGACCAAAAAGTGCAGCATCAGTTTGGCGCCATCTGTGGGAACGACAATCATTTTTCTAACAAAAGTGCTCTACCTACGAACGAACTTGTCCTCCTTCTTACCGGAAGACCATGGCTCCCAATCTCCGACCGAAAAAGAATGCTCAAAATCCTTAAAACCCTCAACCCCGGCCTCGTGCCGGACTAGGAAGGGAACGAACAACTGATCCCATGCGGCAAGAGCTTGACTTAGTCAAACGACAAAACGAGTTGATAAGTTATGTCTAAAACTCTAGCGGTACTCACCCAGAACCTCGGAACCAATCCTTTGAATCCACCCGTCAACACGGCTGACCAAAGGACACAACCTCCTACCGCCACCCCAGGCGAAGGATTTCATGAAGAAATTCCCAATAATCAATCGGTATACCCCCAAGGTGCCATCCACATTAGCAGAGACCCACAACCATTAGCAGCTACAGGTAAGGGGATACCAACTTTTATCCCAAATATCCACTATAGAAGCACCACTAGGGCTCCAACCCTAGGGGCTTCAGGAGCGAATCCAGCGTCGCAAGAGTCTCAACCTCAAGCAGCCCCAGTTCCTCCAGCACAAGAGCACCAAAATCCTCCTCCAGCCATGGGACATGCCCATCCCATTCAGGTAGGATCCGAAACTGCAAGGCAAGACTCGCAAGAAGTCCCGCCCAGGGACCCACGAAGAATTGAAGAAATTGCAAACTCCATGGACCACACTGTTATGATGAGGGGTATTCAAGTCCCTCTAGAGCAGGACGAGTTAGCCAGGCTGCTCGGAAGGCTTGTTATAATACCCCAACCCAAAAATATCAAATCATATGGCACGCATTAAGAGGTTATGAAAAATTAGTGTAAAGATTATAAACATAAGAGAATAATTAATTAATTTAATTAAATTAAATTAATTAAATATAAGAAATTAATTATTGTTATAATTAATAGAATATATGATGACACGCACATACACACATTGAAGGTGTATTGTGTGTGAGTGCATGGCCAAATATGTATACATATGTGTATATATGTATAAGTATATACTTATATGTATATAAGAAGAAGTAAATAAATATATATAAAAAGGTGATAAAAAAATATCTTGTGTGTGTAAGTGTACAACCAGTGTGTGTGTGTGTGTATCTCCAAGTGTGTTAGTGTGTGTGTAATATTATATATATATATATATAACCTACAAATATCAAGCAAGAGTTAATGAAAAGTTGAGAAATTGAAAAGTAAAATTTATTGTGTAAGAAAATTGATGAGAAGTGAAGGGTTGGGGACTAAAGTCGTATAGAGAGAGAGAGCGAGAGAGAGAGAGAGAGAGTTGATGAGAGAGAAGGGTCGGTGGAATCAAATATAAGGGCAAGTCCATGCATTTCATGCTTGCCCATTATCAATAAAAGAGAACCAAGAAGCTAAGGAAGGAAATCAGAGATAGAAGAAGGAGAAATAGTGAGAAAAAGGTAAACCCACAAAAATAACCTTCAATTCTCTTTATAGGATATATGTCAACATACATGTTGTTTAAACTTCGTTTATGTATATATTATGTTTAGTATGAGTTTAAAACTGAATCAAGTATGAAATTCTAGTGTTAAAACACCTTGAACATGAAAATCCAGAAAGAACCACCATTGGAGGACCTTGCTCAAGCAGGTCTGAACCGATGGCAACCAAACTATGTTTGGTGTATTGAGACTTTAACTAGACCTTACAAGAACCTCAAAAACATGTGACCGCAACCAAGAAACATAAGGCAAGACCCCCCAAAAACCAAGTTGCAGGTTTCGGGTTTAAAACCCAACCTCTCAGCTGTGCCTCAAAAGTAACTTTAAGAAATGGGAAATGAAACCCTATGATGTAAGGATCACAACAAAACAAATCCCATAAGATTTAGCTAAGAAATGAACATGAACAATCGACTTACAGGTTTGGTTATCAAGACTTGAACCAAGCACCTGAGCTCAATTCGAGTCCCTAAATCAATGCAGAAACATACCTTGGGTGTAACACCCCGACCTTGTGAAATTAATAATTAGTTGTTAATTATTAATTAGTACCGAATTAAAGGACGATTAAGGGAATTAATCATAATCCCGACGATCATGATAGACCGATTAAAATAATTAAAAATGTCTGGAGGAAAGGGTACTCTACCCGAACCTAATTACTGATTAATTTGGTGAAATAATGCCGTTTTAACACTAACGGAACCCGAATTAGCTAACCCGGGAAATTCTGGATGATTAATAAATGACACGGAACCTCTGACACTGAAGAATACTGAAATACGGAACTCTCGGAACAAACCGCGTCGAAAAATGAGTTACAGAATGAAAGTTACGAAGGAAACACTGAAACTGAATTACTGCGCAGCCAAACAGGGCCTTAGCCCCAAAAATGTGAAAAATGGCCAAAAGAGGGGTCAAGGAGAATTGAACCCTTGACCTATGGTGGAAAGAGATTCTTCCCAAAAATTTACCAACTGGGCTACTACTATCTTTGTGTACAAATATACAATGAAAGGTATATAACCTAGAATTCTGGTTGGGCCACCTCCCAAACTGACCAATGACCTTACATGCAAAACCTCCATCATGAACTGAACCCCTACACCTCAGCCTCATCATCACATCTCAGTGCCTACAATTAGACCTAGGCCCTACATGTATGATTATGTATGTGTATAAGTGTGCACTAATACACACATGAGCTTGGGGATCTCTATAATACCAAGTGTATGAGCTGAATATTCAAAAATCAGAAAACTGTGTGAGAATTGATCTGTTAAGAGAGAGAAACCATGTGAGATCAAGTGAGCTTATGTGTGAGAAAGGTGTGTATGTCCATGGTCTATACATGATGGTGTTCTATAAAGATGTACCAAGAGGAAGGAACTAAGGACCGAGGTGCCAAGGTCTGAACTGAGCCATGGATGAGCAAGGAAGGCCAACTGCTTGAGAGGTAAACACTAAATTTTTCTAAAATTTTTCCCCTCAAGCATGCCTACTGTTTTCAGTTGTTTTGATCTATATAACTGAGTATATAGACGACTGTGAGGCCTAAGAACCGTAACGAACTAACTGAGAGGTTCAGATAGGCCTAGAAACCTACAGACCGTAGGAACCGCCATTGATGACCACCTCCAAAACTGGGTCTGATTTGACCTAAGCTAAACTGAATTTGGTTGGTCAAGACCTAATCTAGAGGTCACAAGGATTCCAAAAATACTGACCTGCGACCCAAAACCGAATGGGAAAACCCTTAAACCTGAACTTGCAGGTCACGGGTCCAGGACCCATTTTTATCAACAAGGCTTTAAAACTTGTTTGAAACACATGAACTGAACCACCATGACCTAGGGATCACAACAAGCCAAACCTCATGAGATTTAGTTGAGAAATGAGGCTGTATGACCGAACTGAAATTCCCCACGATAATCGGCTAAACAGAACTCCATGCATGGATTCGAAGCCCCAAACCGTTTCCAATATGTTGGTTTCACTTCCAGAAAGCTTTTGGAACCAAAATCAGTTGAAATCCATGCTTGAAACTCCACGAAAATGGAAAAAATCGAACCAGAAACTAGGGCAACAGCGCCCTGCGCATTGGGGAAGATGGAGTCGACTCGGCCGAGTTGGCCGAGTCATACTAACTTGGCCCAGACACGTGTCAGCCAACGACCGTGCCACCGTTTTAATGGAACGGCACCGTTCTGGGGCAAACTGTTTTATTTTAAAAATCAGTTCAACCTGTTTGGTTACGGTGATAACAATTAAAATTGGGATTGGGCATAACCTATCCGTGGATGAAGGGGCAATTGAGGATTAACTGGAGTGTTTAATTCCAGTTTTCTGAAGGGTCAGAACCGGTTGGGTTTTTTAGTGTTTTGAACCGGTTCACTTGGTAAACCCTTGAACCCTGTGGGTTGAACCCCTAATTTTATGTATTTACATTTTGACCCTGAAACTTTCTGAAAATTTCGGATCTGCCCCAACAGTTCTGAAAAATTATACAGTGGCCCAAATTTTGGGAAAATTGTACATTTAAGCCCCTGCCAAATTAATTAATTAATAAAATAATTATTTAATTATTTTATTAATTAGGTAAAATTACGATTTTACCCCTGGACATTTAATATGTCAAACGGAGTCCAAATAAATTAAATAAATAGTGTATTTTCACTATTTCAAACATTCCAGACTCAACGGTACAGTCCGATTTTGGAAATACAGTACCGAAAAATACAGACCTGTAAGTGATAAATTACTGTACTGCCCCTGATGGCACCAGACCCAAATAAAAATAAAAGACAGTCTATTTTAACTATGTCGGGCGTTCTGAACTCAACGGTGAGGTCCGTTTAACGAACTGAAGTCCCGAAAAATACAGACACATAAAGTGTAAATGACTGTACTGCCCCTAATGATTCCCAGGGTCAATTAAACATAACAGATAGTCCAACTTAATTATGTCGTACACTTTGGACCCAATGGTGAGGTCTATTTTATGAACTGACATGCCGAAAAATATGACACGTAAAATTACCAAATTACCCCTGATACTGTACGAAGCCCAAATGAAGTCCGATTGGGACGAAACTGATACCGATAGAAACCCGAACACCGGTGAAACTGTATACCCAAATAAATGACGAACCGGGGTCAGAATCTTACGAAACGTAAAATGACCAAAATACCTCTAAGCACAATAAGTGCAAAGTAGAGGTCAAATAAAGGTCAAACTGATCTGATAAATTATCATAAGGATAATTATGAACACTGAAGGGCTAAATAAGACTCTGGAACAGTTAACGCGTAAAATGAGAAACGACTAATGTGTCCCGATGACCAAAAGCAGATACCAAACGAAGTCCAAAGGACTTAAGAATTTACATATCAGATATATGGGACATTCTGAGGACCACGACAGGGTCCGGGGTAAGAATGGCAAAATTACCATTTTGCCCTTAAGGCTAAGTAAGCCCTTAACTGATAACGATTTAAGTCTAAAAGACTCAAGCCTTATATATACGATATATGGGATATTCTGAGAACCACGACTGGTCCGGGACAAGAATGACAAAATTACCATTTTGCCCTATGGTTAAAATAAGAACCTAACTGATACCGATTGGAGTCTAAAAGACGTAGAACTTTATATTTAAGATATAAAGACTATTCTGAGGACCTTGACAGGGCCCGGGGCAAGAGTGATAAAATGACCGTTTTGCCCCTAAGGTTGAAAAAGTAACTGACTGATAACAATTGAAGTCTAAATGACTTAAATTATAGTTCTGAAGACTACTAAGCCTAATTAAGGAATGAAATAACCCCGGATGAAAACCGATGAGAGGGCGATAGGCTACTAGGTTATCTTAGGTAATCCGATAGACACCTAAGATGATGAATAAGACCTGAATGGATAAATTCTGATCTGTCTGTGATTGATGATGATTATTTAGGACATACATGGAGATGTCTGACATACTTGGAGGTTATCAGATTGTTTGTGCAAGGAGATAACCGTAACAGTTTGTGAGTAACTTGGAACTTCTGGCTTGGTGTATAAGTACACCGTCTAGTTACTGTATTTTGATTCACTGTACTGTTTTATCTGCCATACTGTTTAGATGCATGTTTTTAAATGCATACTCTTTTATAATGTATTACACGTGACATGATTTTGTACTGTCCTTCTCTCCTGATCAGTTCGGGTCTGTCCTGTTCTGTTGTATGGTCTGTCCTGGTTTTGTTCTGTACTGTTGCGTCTTGTGAGTAACCCTGACTCCTGAATTGGTGTATAAGTACACTGTCTAGTTACTGTATTTTAAAATACTGTACTGTACTGTTTTATCTGATACACTGATTTCATGCTCTTACCCAAATGCATGATCATTACTCTGTCTGACTTCTCTGTTCTGTACTGAAATCGCTGTTTTAAACTAGTTCTGAATGAACAACTGACTTTTGATACCATTTCAGTCTTGAGCACTATATGAGCATACCGCACTGTTTAATCTGTGCATACTGTACTGTTTATCCTGTTATACTGTTCTGCTCTGCTCATTACTGACCTGTTTTGTTACTCTGATGTTTTAACTATACTCCTATTTTAATATTGTTTCAAATAAACAGAAATAAACCCATTGCTGTTTGTAACTGATTCTGAAAGAACAACTGACTCTTGGTATCATTTCAGTCTTGAGCGCTATATGAGCATACTGCACTGTTTAATCCGTGCATACTGTACTGTTTATTCTGTTATACTGTTCTGCTCTGGTCATTACTGATATGTTCTGTTACTCTGATGTTTCAACTGATCTGTTCTGTTACGCTGATGTTTCAACTGATCTGTTCTGTTACTCTGATGTTTCAACTGATCTGTTCTGTTACTCTGATGTTTCAACTGATCTGTTCTGTTACTCTGATGTTTCAACTAATCTATTCTGTTACTCTGATGTTTTAACTGATCTGTTCTGTTACTCTGATGTTTTAATTGACCTGTTCTATTACTCTGATGTTTTAACTGTACTCCTGTTTTAATACTGTTTCAAATGAACGTATTTAACTATTTGTTATGTTTGATCTGTTTGATCCGTTCAGTCCTGATCCGTCTTGATTTGTTATGCTTGATCTGTTCCGTCTTAACCTGTTTGCTCTGTTTCGATCTGTTCCGTTATGTTTTGTCCCGTCCTGTTCTGCTCAATACTGATCTATCATGTTCTTTGATGATGTACCTGTACCTCTGACTGACATACTGTTTCCACTCAGTTTTGTCTTGTTATGTTCTGTTGATGATATACCTGTATCTCTGACTGACATACTGTTTCCGCTCAGTTTTGTCTTGTTCCATTTCGTTGATGATATACCTGTATCTCTGGTTGACATATTGTTTCCGCTCTATTCTGTTATGTTCTATTCAGCTCTGATTGTTATGTCCTGCTCTGCTCGGTTCTGCTCCGTCCTGACCTGTTGTGTTCTGTTCTGTACGGTTATACTTGATATGGTCTATTATGTTCTGTCTGTTCTGATCTGTTGTTTTATTTTGTTCAGTCCTACTTTATTCTACTGAAACTGTATTTAAAGTAGATTTATAAAGCTGCTATTTCAGAAACAACTGAACTACCCTTGTGCTTTGTAAACAAGAAATGGATTTGAAACCCTTGACAGGGAACCTATGTTACTCATTGGGCTTTTCGAAGCTCACCCCATTTCCTAACATTTTTCAGGAAAGAATATCTATTGGAACTGATGGCACTGATCTGTGGAGACTGGATTATTGAGGATTGAATCTGTTTAATCAGGTGAGTGATGTAATACGACTGACTTAACTGATATGTACTGGATATAGACATGGCTCATGGATTTAAACGGTACTCTAGAGGTTATAGTTCTACTCTGTTGTTATATGTCGGATTATAGATATGCTCTGAGGTTAGAATTGTTAGCTGTTGGATTTTAGACTTGCTCTGTGTGATACATATCCTACAGTGGATACATGAGTTGCATTCCCTTGACAAAAAGTTTTTAAATTCCGCTGCATCTGACCCTACAGTCGGAGTGCAATTCACTAGAAAGTTCAGAAATTGCCTTTGGTTGGTCGCGTGGCGGCTGACTGGCATCACGTCCTCGACATCCGCGTAGGGTGGGGTTCGGGATGTGACATTGGGGTTTTAGGAAACTTTTAGAAAAGAAAGTAGGGAAAATGAGTTCTTAAAACTCCACGAAATTGAAGCTTTAGCTTCAGGGAAATTAGGGCAACAGAAGTGGAATGGTGGGGAAGACGACCGAGTTGATTCGTAACTCGTTTTAAATGGGTGGGGGCGACTCGGACACGTGGTGGCCTTGAAGGCTGCCACCGCATTAATAAAGCAACGAAGTTTTGGGCTAAAAGGTTTTAAAACCCTGGATGACCTATTTGGTTACGCGTTTATAAAGCCCAATTAATATCCTGAGCGCGGTTGAGATGGCCTATCCATGGATAAGGCCTCTGGTCGCCGTTTGGTTTTAAGAAATCAAGAAAAAATAAAGGGGCTGTAGCCCCAACGACTCGAACCCAGGCCAACCAAACCCAAGGCCCTGCCCTATCCACTCGGACACGTGTGTCCTGTGGTATACAACATGGCATGAAAAATATATATTATATATATAAAATGAAATAAGAAATAAAAAGAAAAAGAGGTGCATTGCACCTGAGAGGATTCGAACCAGGAACCAAAGAGGAAGAATGGCACGTGTTAACCATGAAGACAGGACAATCCTGAGGGATTTTAATCCCACAAATAAATATATAATATACTTTAATTATATTAAATAAATCAAATGAAAATAAATTAATTAATTAAAATAAATAATGACAAAAGGCCCGTTGTCCAAATTTAACAAGTTATTAGTGTAATCTTACTATCTCGAACCTCCTAAGTCCAATGGTGAGGTCCACATCATGAGACGAGGTCTCGAAAAATTAAAGACCCGTAAAAATGCTAAAATGACCAAAATGCCCCTACTGCTACCAAACCCAAACGGAGTTCCGCAAAAGCCTAAATTGACTTTCTTCGACGTTCCGGACTCAATGGTAGCGTCTATTCAACCAAAAGATGTGTCTAAAATAAAAAGACATAAAATTTGATGAATAGCATCAGCCAAATGGCTATGAACTAGAACAATTTTCGAAGTACTAAACTAAGGCTCGTACAATGAAATGAAATGCGAAAAAGACACGATACGTAAACATGTGAAATAAATAAATTAAACTTAAAATTAATGGAGCTACCTGATGAGTGCGCAAAAGTGCACTCTAAATATCCTATTATTAGATTAAATTGCTAAAATGTAGATAAAAATGTTGGGTTGTAATTGATATTATTTGATTTAATTTTTATTCACAGTGAGACGGATTTGAGCATTATATGACATTTTAAATCTCAAATGAATGCATTAAATAGTCTTTGGGAATTTTACTCTTGAACAGTTACAGAAATTTATTGTTTGTTAGATTGTAGGACAGAATGGCTGAAGAAAAATGAAGATTAAAAAGAGCCAAATTAAGTAGGGCCGGCTGCTCAAAGAACAAAAGAAAAAAACAGCAAAGTCAAAATTGAATGAGAAGTGGGCCCACGCTGAAGCAGGTGTAAGGCCAAGCAAAAGCAAGGCATGCCCAGGCGCGTGAGGAAAATAGAGAGCATGGGTTGCTTGTGCGGCTAGAGTGAGGCCAAAGAGAAAAACAATGGAAAAGAAAGCTGCAGTGAGGCCCAGGCTTAAGGCGATGAGGGCTTTGTGCAAAGCAGGTTGTGCGGCTGATTTGAACGGTTGGGCTGAAGATGGGCTTGGGGCGCTGAATCAAGCCAAAGGGCCAAGCGGCTGAATCAAATAAAAGAAGGAATGGCCTTGGTTTGTTTAGTGGCGTGGGGTCCAGTTCAGTTGGGCGCATGGCTGCATCAAGGCAAAAACTGGTGGCTGAATGAAGAAAAGCAAGGCTTGGTGTGGGGTCCAATTGTGCAGAATGGTTGTTTTTGTGTGAGGCCCAATTTTGATTCTAATTAGAAAGGGCCCAAACACTGAATGAAATTAGGGCACAAAGTCAAATAACTAGGAGGAAAAATTAAAAAGAAAGGGGAAGGGGCTGTGGCAGTAAACAGAGGAGGACAGAGTGGTGCGGCTGCGCAGGTCCTGGCGTGAAGAGAGAAAAACAGCCACAGCGACTTCATGGCTCAGTTTCTCTCTGTGAAATTTATGTTGTCCATCCTGTACATGGGTAACTAAATTTTCAAGTGGGGTTAGGGATAAACTTGCACATTAGATGGTTATTTTAATTTATTTTTGATTCTTGTACGTGGTTTTTATTTATTAAATTCTTTGATGATTATTCGCAATTTATTGTTGGATTTTATTCTCCGAATAATTAAAGGGTTCAGTCTGTTTATAGATTCAGTCATGCTTTTTCTATTGAATGGATTAATGTTTTGATTATTTTTGGAACAATTAGTTATTTATATTGATTCAATTCTTTGCTACAATATTAATTGTTGGGTATATTGTCGTCGTTGGGTTTTCTCAATGTTAATAATAATTTGAGTGATTTAAAAGTGATAAATGATTTTTCAAAAGGTTACTTTCAATTTAATTTTGGTTCATAATTTTATATCTTCCAATTGAAATTTTTGGAGTTTAAATTCTCAATTGAGTTATCAGTGAATTAAAAATAATTAAAATACCAGATATGTGCAAGGGATTCCCGAAACTCTACTGTTCATTAAATTTGAGTAATTTGTCCGTTAATCAGTTTGTTTAATTTTTATTTGCATTCAAAATCACTTTTTATATTTTTATTTTCTCGTTAATCGTTTAATATTTCTTTAGTTTTAGAAATTCTGTCTATTATTCTTTTAATTTTGTCTCCCTGTGGAATCAACACCCCAGAGCTACACTACAACTACCACGTTATTCTTTGGGCGTAATCACTACTAGAAAAGTATAAATTGAAATAAATTAAATTCCTAACACACTAAATTATGTCGTAGGCTAAGAGTACGAGTTGAATTAAGTACATACAAAATTTATAGAATATCCCTAAAATGATTAGGATTTAATACGATCTAAGCATAAATTAAGAAACATCAGTAGGTAATATTGCAGTGATGTGAAGTTAATGAGACTATATATGAATTGTTCTTAGGAACTACAAAGGAAGTGGGAAAGCGCATTTTTAGCATTAACCCTAAAGGACTAAGGTGAGTAACCCTGTATTTGAAGTGGAGATTTAACTCCATGGATTTGAAAGGTTTTAAGTTCAAAAGATATAAAGTGTTTGAATTCCAAATTCAGTATTTACATGATTCAGTTTTAAATTATTCAGTTCTTATAAACTCTATCATGACATGCCTAATGAATGGTTTCTACCACAGTTTTCTTAAAATATATATATTTCAGCATGTCTAAGTTAAAATGCAATTCTTGTTAAATATTCTGAATTTGCTTATTTCAAGTATACGAAGGTTTATCACGAAGTCATGAATGTTATATTTTAAAATGCTCACAAAAAATATCTGATTGACATACTCATCTGTTAAATGTATTTTAAATGCAAGATAAACAATGAATAAGCACATAGGCAGGATTTTGGGTTTCTTCGGAACTCAATTGACCTGTCATGTATCATAACAATGCACAAGCACATAGGCAGGATTTTGAGTTTCTTCGGAACTCAATTGACCTGTCATGTGCCATATAGATAGGATTTTGGGTTTCTTCGGAACTCAATTGCCCTGTCAAATGCCAGGTAGCAGGATCTAATCCCCCAGACACGAGATATCTCGAGAAACCCCACCTGTTCTGTCAGAGAATGAGTCTTACCTACCTTTTAAGGACCAGGAAGATGATCCTGATCGGTTCAATTAGGTTATCTCCACGTATACGTAAAATGGGAATCTGGTTTGAAACGGATTCTACTAATGAAAGTGATAAGATGTTATGTTTTGAAAATGGAAGCAGGTTTTACCCTTAATTTCACTACGCATACTTACATGTTTTAAAGTTATATACTTTATTTGACGAAGTACGTGTGTAGCTTGAACACTTTAAATGTTTCAAGCTTTATGTTAAAAAAGATGTTATGTTTGAAAATGGAAGTAGGTTTTACCCTCATTTTTACTATGCATATGTTTTGAAGTTTCTATACTTTATATGAAGAAGTATATGTTAGCTTGAATACTTTAAATGTTTCCAATCTATCCGTTTTAAGGAATGCATGCATTCTATGTTCAAAGTACACGAGCAATTGGTGGTGATTGTTTTATGAACTCTCATGTGCTAAACCACTACCAATTGAAACCTCATGAAGAATGCTGGAATTACTCGCAAGCTTAGATTAGCTTACCCGAATTTTTATTCGGACCCCCCTTTCAGGTGATTGATGGCAGACTGATTTTGAGGACGTTAATGATGAGTCTAGCCATTTTTGGAAGTTATGTTTAAGTAGTTTCTTTATGAAACCCTATGAACTCTAATAGTACATTTTGTATTAGTAAACAGTGTAAAAATATGTATTAAGCCTCTCGGGGCAGTGGACATGTAATGTTATAAAGTCTTTAAGTTTTTAGTTATGCTTTGAATGTATGATCATGTATACCGCAATGTAAAGAGCGGCGGTACCAAGCGGATGTGCAAATTTTAAAATAAGAAAAGAAAAGAAAAAGTTTTTCACGCTTCCGCAAACACATGTTGCACTGCCATCCGATACCACTGCTTATGTGAGCCTTCGCCCTAAGTTCCCCGGACCTGAGGATGGCGGTTGCGATTCGGGAATCCGCACAGGGTGGGTTTCGGGTCGTGTCACTTGCCACGCCATTTACCACTACTATCATGGCTGAGGAGAACCCGAGAAAGTTCATCGTCCCAAAGTTCACCCTTTATGATGGGACTAGGGACCCGGGGGATCATCTTTCTCATTACCAGCACACCATGGCACTACACGGGGCTTCTAACGCCTTCACGTACTGTATGTTCATTACAAGCCTCAAAGGCACAACTCTGAAGTGGTTCCACCACCTCCCACCGAGTTCGGTCACCAGCTTTTATGAGCTTGGTATGCACTTCCTAAACAAGTTTATGACTAGCAGGAGGTTGAGGAAGGGCCCAAAATTCCTTCTTAAAGTGAAACAGTCCAAAGAGGAACCCTTCTGAGGTTACATTGCACGCTTTAATGCCGAGCTTACGGAGATTACAGATTGCAGTCCAAGCTTCTTAGTAGCTGCTATGACCTCTGGACTCGCACAAGGAGGCTTTAAGGACTTTCTGACAAAGAGCCCTCCTACCAACATGGCAGCCCTTATAAATCGGGCTAGGAAATACATAAATCTGGAGAAAGCAAAGAGTCCAGCTCAAAAAACTAAAGAAAAAACTTAGCAGGATGAACAGAAGGACTCCAGTACAATCAGGAAGAGGGTCAGAAGCCCAGACTGAAGAACCACTTCTAGAACTCCAAATAGCACTGCCCCAAGGGGATTCACTACCTTCACTCCTCTGAATGCCTCCCTGACTCATATACTTCAGCAGGTCCGATCACGTGAAAACCTGAGATGGCCAGAGCCGCTAAGAGGTGATCCCAACTATTGGGACCAAAGTAAGTATTGTGACTTTCATAAAGACCATGGGCACGCCACTGACTCATGCAAAACACTTAATCGAGTAGCTTATAAGGAGAGGATGACGGCGAGAGTTTGTCAGGCAGGACGGGAGGCAGAACCTCCGCAACAACAGACCCCAGTAGAGAAGGCCTGACCAGAGGCCAAACCAGAGGCCAGACTAGAGGCCGGAGCAAAGGGAAAGACAGAATGGGCCTCAGCAGCAGAACACTCAGGTTATCTTTGTCCTCCATACAGATACCCCGGCAACAGAGACGTCCAACCGAGCAAGAAAACGGTATGCTGGGGAGGCCAGAATTACTCCTAGCATCTTACAGATCTCCAATGTCGAGAAAAGGCTAAGGCTAGTACCTGAGATCTAGTTCTCACATAAGGATCTTACAGGAGTACACTGTCCTCACAACGATGCCCTCGTTATCTCCCTCAAAATTGCCAACTTTGAGTTCCTAAGAGTCTTAGTGGACACAGGGAGTTCTGCGAACGTGCTGTTCTACGAACCACTCAAACAGATGAAACTTAATCCCAACGACATCAAGCCTACCATCGCCATCATGGTAGGATTTGGTGGGAACCTCAGTACCCCGCTAGGGAAGATTGACCTCCCAACCACGGCAGGAGAAGGTGATGGACAAAAGATGACGATGTCAAAGTACATGGTTTTGAATGCCAAGTCCCCTTACAATGTCATAATTGGAAGACCATGGCTGCACCAAATGGGAGTAGTCACTTCGACCCTCCACTAATGCCTGAAGTACGTCCACAATCATGCTGTTTACTCCATCAGGGGATGTCAACCGACCTCTCGAGAATGTCATGCTCTCGCGCTCAAGGAGAGGGCCCCCAAATAGCAATTACTGCACGCTCATGAAGGCAAGGATCCAGACCTCACCCACCATCACGAGATGGAAGACAGCCCTTCCAAAATTAATGAGCCACTAAGCCTTAGAGGAAGGGACAGTAGGGCCAAACCCGTAGGTGATCCAATTAAAGTATTGGTCAGCTTGGAAGAACAAGGGCGTTACTTACAGATTAGTCTGAACCTGACACTTGCCGAGCAGGAAGAGATGGTAAAATTCTTAAGAAACAACCTCTTAGTGTTCACTTGGGAAACGAAGGATATGGAGGGCATAGATCCAGACTTCATCACTTACAAGTTGGTGGTAGATCCTAATCACCCCTTAGTAAGACAAAAAAGAAGGCCACTCGCTCCAGAGCGACATCATATCATTAATGAGAAAGTCCAGAGGCTGCTAAAAGCCAAGATGATACGAGAGGTATTCTATCCAGAATGGCTTGCTAACACTGTTCTGGTCAAAAAGAAAAATGAAAAGTGGAGAGTTTGTGTTGACTATAGAGACCTCAACAAGGCCTGCCCAAAAGATAGCTTTCTACTACCAAGGATAGATCAGCTGGTTGATGCTACTGCTGGACACGAACTCATGAGCTTCATGGATGCCTACTCCGGATAATACCAGATCCAGATGTACCCTCCAGACCAAGAAAAGACAACATTCATAACCGAGCGAGGTCTCTATTACTATAGAGTGATGCCGTTCAGCCTAAAGAATGTCGGGGCAACATATCAGCGTCTAGTCAACAAAATGTTCAGTCCTCTGATTGGCAGTACCATGGAGGTTTACATTGACGACATGCTGGTCAAGAGCTTACAAAAAATTAGCCACCTCCAGCACTTAGCTCAAACATTTGACATCCTAAAGCAACATAAAATGAAACTGAACCCCTCGAAGTGCACCTTTGGTGTAACCAAAGGGAAGTTCTTGAGGTACATAGTCTCTCAAAGAGGTATAGAATCAGACCCTACTCAGATTGGGGCATTGATTGGGTTGGAATCGCCAAAGACCAAGAAGGACATTCAGGCTCTGAACGATAGAATTGTAGCTCTGAGCAGATTTATCTCCAAATCCACTGATCGTTGCTTACCATTCTTCAAAGCCCTAAAAGGTAATAGAGCCTTGCAATGGTTAGAGGAATGTGAAAAATCCTTTCAAGAGCTGAAGGAGTATTTGGCTTCGCCTGAACTCTTATCAAAACCAGTCCAAGGGGAAAAGTTACTTTTCTACCTTACTGTCTCCGAAAACGCTGTTAGCTCTGTACTGGTCAAGCAGGATAGGGGAATCCAAAAGCCCATATTCTACGTCAACAGGATGCTACTGGACACAAAAAAAGATATCCAGAGATTGAGAAATTAGCCTTCGCCCTAATAAACTCAGCACAGAAGCTCAGACCCTACTTTCAAGCGTATCCCATTGAGATCCCAACGGCTTATCCGTTGAAGTCGTTGCTTCGAAAGCCAGAAGTCTCAGGACGACTGGTCGAGTGGTTAGTAGAATTAGGAGAATTTGACATATCTTATGTTCCATGGACCTCCATCAAAGGGCAAGCCTTGGCCGATTTCGTCGCCGAGTTTACCCCAACACTACAAGACAGGGCATAGGTCTATGAAAGCTCTGGAGCATGGCAAATTTATACTGATAGATCTTCCACCGACCATGGTTCTGGCATCGACTTGGTTCTACATTCCCCTAATGGGCTTACGATAGAAAAGGCAGTAAGCCTGGGGTTCAGAGCTTCCAACAATGAAGCAGAATATGAGGCCCTTATCCTTGGATTAAAGCTAGCCTTAGAATACGAGACTCAGAACCTTGAGGTCTTCTCCGATTCCCAATTGGTGGTAAGCCAAGTTTTGGGAGAGTTCTCCATCAAAGATGACAGAATGCTCCGATACTCATAACTAGTGAAATTACTAAAGCAACCCTTCCAAAAATTCATAATCCAGAAAATTGAAAGAGGTCAAAACGCCAAAGCTGATGCACTGGCCAATATGGCCTCCCACATCAAAGTTGAAGGAGAATCCACGTTGAAAGTCTCCTATCAATTAGAACCAAGCATAAAAGAGATCCAAATTGCCCAAGCTACAGAGCAAACCCAGAGCTGGATGACTCCCATCCTCCAATACCTAGAAGGAGGGCTCCTTCCAAAAGATAAGAACAAGGCTAGAAGGATCAGAATCAGGGCAGCTCGGTACCTGATTTTGAATGGGAAGCTTTACATAAGATCCTATTCACAACCCTTACTAAGGTGTTTGACTCTAAAAGAATCCAAGTATGTCCTGGCAGAAATACACGAAGGAATTCGTGGCAACCACAATGGGGGCAGAACCATAGCCCACTGAGCTTTACACAGGGCTACTATTGGTTAAGCATGTTGAGGCAAGCGAAAGAGTACGTCCAGAGGCTTGAAAAATGCCAACGGTTCACTCCCTACCAACACCAACCCCACTATGAGCTCATTCCTATTGTCAGCCCATGGCCTTTTGCTCAGTGGGGGATGGACATCATAGGCCCACTACCAAAAGCCACACTGAACAAGAGATACCTTTCAGTGGCCATTGACTATTTCTCCAAATGGGCAGAGGCAGAGCCCCTAACACACATTACAGAGAAAGAAGTCAAGAATTTCACTTAAAAAAATATAGTCTACAGGTTCGGCATACCACGCGTTATCATCTCAGACAATGGTACATAGTTTGCAGGCAAAGTTTTCAAGAAATTTTGCCAAGACCTGCACATCAGTCAACATTTTGCCTCTCCAGGCCATCCCCAAGCCAACGGGCAAACAGAGGTCTCCAACCGAACAATCTTGAATGCTCTTAAGAAGAGGTTGAACGAAGCCAATGTAAGATGGGTTAAAGAACTCCCTGGAGTTCTCTAGGCCTACAGAACCACCAGAAAAACACCTACCTCTGAAACTCCCTTCTCACTTGCCTATGGTACTGAAGCGGTGATCCCTGTCGAGATTGGTATGCCTTCCTTAAGGACTAAAGCTTTCGACTAAGGGAGCAATGATCAGCAACTTACAGAAAACTTGGACCTACTTGAAGAAAAAAAAGGATCAAGCCAGGATCAGGATGGAAGCATATCAGCACAGGATGGCCAACAACTCTAAACTAGGGTTAAAACCTATCAGCTTTCAGGTTGGAGATCTCGTCCTGAGAAGGGTGCTCCCAAATACTAAAGATCCTACTATGGGAAAACTGTCACCCAATTGGGAAGGCCTTACAGAGTAACAAAGGTTGTCAGACTTACCACATATTAGCTAGAAAACATGGCTGGGAACCTGTACCCAGGCTTTGGAATATAGAGCATTTATGGAAATACTATCAATAAAACTTTTCTCTCTTACATCCCTTCAGAAAAGTATTATCCTCTTAATGCACATACCCTCAGGTTTGGTTCAGCGTATTGACCCCTGAAGCCTTGTATCCATTACAAGTCCTTCAGGCCTGGTCCTCTTAATGCACAGACCCCTAGGTCTGGTCCAGCGTAGTGACCCCTGAAGCCTTGTATCCACTACAAGTCCTTTAGGCCTGGTCCATCTCAATGCATAGACCCCTAAGTCTGGTCTAGCGTACTGAGCCCTGAAGCCTTGTATTCACTATAAGTCTTTCAGGCCTCGTCCATCTCAATGCACGGACCCCCAGGTCTGGTCCATCGTAAAGAACAGACCCCTAAAAACCTTGTAGGTTGTGCAAGTGATACAGATCAGTTACTACTAATTCTGGTTCAGCTATTACAAAGCTTCCTATTCAGGCCTAATCTAAAGAAGATTTGATATGGGGAGACATTTTATTTAATCTTTTGATGAGCAAAAGTTTTGATCAATTCAATTACTGTAAGTCTTCTTACCTAGTTATTATCAGTCCTGGTGGACAAAGCTTGCTCATGAAAGTTCAGCTCAATTATCATTACAAGCCTCACAGATCAACAGTTAAGTCCTGGTGGACACAAATTCTTATTATGAACGGTTGGTTATCATAAGTCATCCTATATATCATAAACTTCGCAAGTCCTACTGCTCAAAGCTACTCAGAACAAGTTCTGATTCAACTATTCAAGATGTTTTGCTCGGAAGACAGCTTTTGGTCATAATTAGTTAAAAGGCTGTTCTACAATACACTCAGCTCATGAACATCTCTCCTTACACTAACCACAAGCTTAAAGGGCTGGAGCCTAGGCTTATACTACAGAGCAACAATGACTTGGGACAGTATTGAATTTACTTGCATCCACAACAATGACTTGCAGTTCAGAAGAGTAAAGACATTCAAACTTTGAAGAAATTTAATTTTATTGATAAAATTATTCAAGTACATCAGTGATAAAAAATAAATAGCACGGAATACAGAAAACAAGATCTTATTCTACTAGAGGCAATTCAGAAGGAGTTGCTTCCCCATCCTTGCTCGAAACCTCAGCATCGGGAGGAGGGGCTCTAGCACCTTCGATCAATGATAGATTAAAGTCTGGAAATTTTGCAAGGAGCTTGGTCCTGAAGGTGTTATATCCATGCTGAACCAGCTCCCAACCCATTCCCTGGACTTTAGCCCTCATCTCCGCTTCAGTTTCAACTTTGGTAGAGGCCGACTAAGTCTTGAAGCTTCTGATCATAGGCATATCGAAGATCATACTACTCCTTTTGAAGCTCGTCCGCCTTTCGAGCATGAAGATCTCTCTCAGACTCCAGGACAACCAGAGAGTTGGAAGCTTCTTTCAGCTTCTCTTTAGCAGCATAAGCTGTAGACTGAGCTGTCTCGAGCTGCAGTTTGACTTCATCTAACTCAGCTTGAAGTTTATCAACTTCTTCTACATTTAGAGGAGTCACCATCAGAGCAGCCAGACTATGCATACTCTGCAAAATATAAAGCAAACAAGTCAGAACATGCCAAGTACATCGCAAATAAGCAAAAGAGAGAAAAGGAAACCTTCAATAGTTACCTTCATCTGGAGACTCATCATCTCGGTCATTAGTTTTTTCGGCTTTTGCCCCCTGTATGGATGAGGGCCCTTAGCCCAGATATCATCAAAAGCCTTTTTGGCGATCGAATAGTCAGGATCCTCAGATAACTAGGGGGCTTTGGCAGCCGTCTTCCCCTTCCCAGTTCGCCTGCTCGGAATGGCAGGGGCAGGAAGGATTGTTGATATAGGGGTGGGGGTCTCCCTTTCATTCTCAAGTGGTGCACCTTCTAAAGAGCTAGAAACCAACCTCCACTTCTTGCCTTAGATGGGCTGTTTGGCAGGAGAAAGAGCCTCTCCCACCTTCTTATTGGGGGGCTCAGGAATCCATGAGCCCAAAATGGATTTCTTGATCTCCTCCGCACGATTATTAACTGCCATCAGGTTCTCCTTGGTGACAATAACTATGTGAGCTCGGTTTGGGGTCTGAAGGAGCTGATGGTACTAGTTCTAAAGGTCAGTGGTAAAAATGGACCTCCTTCAAGCACTCTTATCTGCACGGGAAATACAAACACATTGGTTAATAAGCAGCTCGGAAGTAAGATATACAACAATAGAAACAGAACTATAATGAAAGAAAGAGGTCTCACCCTTAAACCCCGTACTTCGGGGGAATGTCAAAGTCTGACCTTAGAAGTCCTCCATCTCCCATCCTCCTCCTATAAAGAAGTACCACTTCTTCCAAGTCTTGTTGGAAGTGGGTACAGAGGAAAGGGGTCTGAACCTTTTATCAAATGACATGTAAAAGAGGCCTTCCGACCTCATATATTTCCGATCCATATTGCTACGGATCAAATCGAGGGACATGTCTACATTGTTCTGGTGCCCTAACACTATAAACCCTAGCAATTGCCTCCAACTATTAAGATTTAGGTCAGCAGGGCAAATGTTAAACCAACAGAAAAATTGCCTAACCAGGTCGGGAAGAGGAAGCCTCAATCCCATCTCGAACCAAGCAAGATAGACACAAGTTTTGCCCTCTTCAACATCATATGGGTGATCTAAGGCGCTTGGTACCCTACAGGTAACATTTGAGGGATGTTACATTTCTCCCTCAGTTCATCTGTTAAGCTCTATGTAACGGCACTTTCACCCTCTTCTCTCTAGGAAGGCCTACCAGAAGCCTCCCCGACCCTATTCCTGGGTTCTATGAAGGCATCTACTATCCTAACCTTAGAACTAGAGGGGGATCCTACTGACCTATTTCTGGCACCACTGGAGAAATAACTATCTACGGCTTGGACACAAGACGGCACAGTCGAACTTCTTGTGCCATCACTAGAACTAGAAGATGATAAAGGACTAGACATTGCCGGGATCAGGGAAAAGAAGAAGTAAAAGAAAGGAGAACAATAAGAGAAATTGAAATCAAACCTGAAATCAGACAAGGAGATGGAAGCTTCGGACAATAAGCATTCTTCAAACTTTAGGATTCACCAGTCGCTCAGGCTCAACAATGGCAAGATTTCTTTCGGGTCCAGTAAAAACAAGTGAAGAAAGAAGGCGTATTAAGCCTTGCCCTCTCTTTATATATGATTTCAAAATATAGGCCTAACAAGTCGAACTGTCGTGACAATTGTAGGCAATAATGGCTTCGAAAGCCTAACCATCGGCTGCTCATAAATGACGCACCAACAGTCGTCTTGGAAAATCAGAAGACAGAATGCGTGGTTTTTTGGCAGCTCGTATCCCTAGTTATGTTCTGAGCTCAAACTAGGGCTCAAGGGGGGAGGGTGTCACATCCCGAACCCCACCCTACGCGGATGTCGAGGACGTGACTGCCAGTCGGTCGCAACGCGACCAACCAAAGGCCAATTCTGAACTTTCCGACGAATTGCACTCCAACTGTAGGGTCAGATGCAGCGGAATTTAAAACTTTTTCTTTGTGTCACGGGAATGCAACTCACTTATCCATCATAAGTATATGTATCACAGAGCAAGACTAAATCCAGTCAGTCAACAATTCTAATCTCAGAGCATATCTAAAATCAAGCATATAACAACAGAGCAGATCTAATATCTCTAGAGTACCATTAGTTCCATGAGCCACGTCTATCTAGCATATATCAGTCAAGTCAGTCATAACATACCACTCACCGGAATAACCAGGTTCAATCCACAACAAACCAGTCTCTACAATTCAGTGCCGTCAGATCCTTACTTGCGATGCCACTTGGCCTATTCACGTCATGTCATAGTACCTTCTAATCCAATGGAGGTAATTCCTGAAAAATGTCAGAATAATGGGGTGAGCTTAAATAAGCCCAGTGAGTAACACAGATTCCCTATCATGGGTTTCAAAACCAGTTTTGTGCTCCCAAGGCACATGGATAAATTAGTCATTACAAAAATAACTATTTTTATAAGTCCATTTCATAAGCAGTCTAGTACAATAAAACAGAATCGAACAGACAATGCAAACGGATCGGAACATGACATAACCAATCGGTCAGAACAATAACTATTGCTAATATATCGGTCAAGACACAGACTCTTCATTAACGGAACGAATCATAACGGAACTGGACCATATATCAATCAAGACAGACAGATCATCAACGGACGGAACATGTCGGAACCGGACGGAACATATCAATCGAGGTAGACATAACATTAACGGACGAAATATAACGGAATCGGACGGTAACAATACATCAGTCAAGCAAAGGCATATCGCGAACGGATAAAATTATAACGGAACTAAACGGAAACAATACACTAATCAGGACACAGGCAAATCATGAACAGGACACAACATAACGGAACTGGGTAGAAACAATATAATAATCAAGTCAGGGACACATCACTGTCGGAACTAATCATAACTGGACTGAACAATGTTTCAATCAAGACAGACGTATCATCAACGGACAATACACAACGGAACTGGACCATATATCAATCAAGGCAGACATATTATCAATGAACGGAACATAACAGAATCGAACAGAACAAAACATTAGTCAAAGCAAAGACATATCATCAACGGATAGATCATAACGGAACTGGACCATATATATCAATCAAGGCGGACTTAACATCATTAACGGACGGAACATGTCAGAACCAGACGGAACATATCAATCGAGGCAGACATATCATTAACGGACAGCACATAACCGAACTGAACGGAATTCCTAATTCGAAGGACACAAGCACATCACGTGGAATGTGGTACAAAGGGCGTACATTAAGTACATACATTTAAACAATATAGCATTCAGACAGTATACTATACAAAGCGGTACGATACAACAAAATGTTGTTCTCTGCCTATATCACATGGTTTATTTAATCGTTTCGGAAATAATGGTTCAATATATCCATTTTATCTCAACAGTTCAAAACGGGCAAAACAGTATGGAATGCTAGCACAGGGATCAGGAATATAGTCAATTATTTAAAAAGACTAAAACCATGTCATAAGTGATATAGTACGGAAAGCATGCATTTAAATAATTGCACTTAAATAATTGCATTCAAAACAGATCAGTAAATCAAGGGACAGTATCAAAACAGTGTCAGAAATTACTCACAAAGGACAGACAGTGAATCAAAATACAGTACAGTGTCAGGAGTTACTCACAAACTTTACGCTTATTTCCTTGCATAAATAATCCGATAACCTCCAGGTACGTCAGGCATCTCCATGTATATCCTGAATAATAATCATCAATCACAGACAGATCAGAACTCATCCATTCAGGTCTCATTCGTCATCTTAGGTATCTATCAGATTACCTAAGATAGCCTAGTAGCCTATCGCCCTTCCATTGGGTCTCACCCGAGGCTATTTCATTCTTTAATTAGGCTTAGCAGTTATTAGGATTATATCCTAAATCATTTAGACTTCAATTGTTATCAGTCAGGCACTCATTCAACCTTAGGGGCAAAATGGTAATTTTATCATTCTTGTCCCGGACCCTGTCGTGGTCTTCGGAATAGTCTTTATATCTTAAGTACAAAGTTTTACGTCCTTTGGACTCCAATCGGTATCAGTTAGGTTCTCATTTTAACCATAGGGGCAAAATGGTAATTTTGCCATTCTTATCCCGGACCCTGTTATGGTCCTCAGAATATCCCATATATCGTATATATGAAGTTTTAAGTCTTTTAGACTTTAATCGGTATCAGTTGGGTACTTATTTAGTCTTAGGGGCAAAATAGTAATTTTATCATTTTTGCCCCGGACCCTATCATGGTCCTCAGAACGTCCTATATATCTCATGTATAAATTTGTAAGTCCCTTGGACTTCATTTGGTATCTGCTTTAGATCGTCGGGACACATCGGTCATTTCTCGTTTTACGCGTTGACTGTCTCGGAGTCTTATTTAGTCCTTCAGTGTTCATAATTATCTCTATGATAATTTATCAGATCAGTTTGACCTTTATTCGACCTCTACTTTGCACTTACAGTGCTCAGGGGTATTTTGGTCATTTTACGTTTTGTGTAATTCCGACCCCGATTCGTCATCTAATCAAGTATACAGTCTCACCAGTGTCTGGGCTCCTACCGGTATCAGTTTCGTCCCAATCGGACTTTGTTTAGGTCTCGTACGGTATCAGGGTAATTTGGTAATTTCATGTGTCGTATTTTTCGACGCGTCAGTTCATAAAATGGACCTCACCATTGGGTCCAGAGCGTCCAACATAGTGAAATTGGACTGTCTGTTATGTTTAATCGGCCCTGAGTATCATTAAGGGCAATTCAGTCATTTACACCTACGTGTCTGTATTTTTCGGGACCTCAGTTCATTAAACGGACCTCACCGTTGAGTCCAGAATGCCCGAGATAGTCAAAAGAGGCTATCTGATATTTTTATTTGGGTCTGGGTACCATCAGGGGCAGTTCGGTCATTTATCACTTACGGGTCTGTATTTTTCGGGACTGTATTTCCAAAATCGGACTGTACCATTGAGTCCAGAATATTTGAAATAGTGAAAATACACTATTTATTTACTTAATTTGGACTCCGTTTGACATATTTAATGTCTAGGGGTAAAATTGTAATTTTACCTATTTAATAAAATAATAAAATAATTATTTTATTATTTAATTAATTTATTCAGGGCTTAAATGTATAAATTTTCAAAAGTCTGGGCCACTGTGTAATTCTTTAAAACAGTTGGGGACAAATCCGTAATTTTCAGAAATCATTTGGGGTTAAAACATAATTTCATAATTTAGGGGTTCAAACCCAAGGGTTCAAGGGTTCATCAGTTGAACCGGTCCAAAACCATCAAGAACCAACCGGTTCAGTTCCTTCAGAAAACCGGAATTAAATATCCCAATTAACCTCAATTGGCCCCCTATCCGTGTTCAGGATTAGCCCAATTCAATTTCAATTTGTTATTACCGTAACCAAACAGGTAGAATTTGATTTAAATTTAAAACATCAAACATCAAAACGGTGCAGTTTTATTAAAACAGTGGCACGGTCTTGAGGCGACACGTGTCCGAGTCAGCTCGGCTTGGCTCGGTCAACTCGGCCGAGTCGACTCCGTCTTCCCCATCTTCTCCCCCAGTTTTGCCCTAGTTCCCGATTTCATATTTTCTCATTTTCGTGATATTTCAAGCACGGATTTCGGCCTGTTTTGGTTTCAAACATCTTCTGGATGTCATGCCAACGGTTTGGCATCGATTTTATGGATCGAAGCCATGCATGGGGTGCTGTTTGGCCGATTATCGCGCAGAATTTCAGTGCGGTCGTGGGGCCTCATTTCTCCACCAAATCTCACGTGGCTTGGCTTGTTGTGACCCAAATTTTATGGGTTTCAAGTCCCTGTTCATAAATTTCAATTTAGAAGCCTATTACAGAATTTGGGTTTCATGGCCGAAACAAATGGCTTCGGTTTTGAGGGTCTAAATCAGTGTTCTAGGGTCGCGGATGGTGATATTTGAGATCCTAGAAAGGTCTAGATCAGTTTTTGACAGTCAGGAACATGTTTTATGGCAGTTGTTTCAGACCTGCAACTTGAGGTCATAAATGGCGGATTTTGCTATGGTTCTGTGTTTTAAGCTGTCTCGGTCTCAGATTTTCATGCCAAGTTCCAGTTGAGACATTTAAAACTTCATGCATACATCTCATTAGCCTCAAATAACTGAAAACAGTAAACAAACTTAAGAGGAAAGTTTCAGAAATTTTGGATGTTTACCTAAAATCAGATCCTCCTTCTCTTGGTTTAGTTCCTTGGCCATTCAGACCTTCAGTCCCTTCGTCCCTTGTGCACCACAAATGGAGATGCCATTATCCCTTACATGCATGCACACCCTTGGATGTGCTCTCAAGCCATGAACACATACACACATGCAGCCCTCTCTCTTTAGATGTCTCACCCTCAACAGATCTGTTTCTCCTCTTTTCATAGCCTCTAACAGACCTGCCTACACTCTACAACAGTTCCCATTTTTGAAGATCTCAAGGTGAGTCCATGTATATATACTAATATACACATTTATACCTATACATCTCCATATATATAGATATATATACACATCAGAGAATCAGTAGGATCATGGGGATGATGTGGGCTGAGGGGAGCTGATTCAGTCAATCATGTGGGGTTTGCATGGGTTGCCATTGGTCAATTTGGGTGGCAAGTTGGGGCAATACAGAGATATATACAAATAAGTTGCATACATATGCACAAAGTAATGGGTAGCCTAATTGGTAAATTTTTGGGAAGAATTTATCCTCTCAAAGGTCAAGGGTTCAATTCCCCTTGACCACCAATTTGGCCATTTTTCCACATTTTGGGCTAAGGCCCTGTTTGGCTGCACATTAATTCAGTTTTTGATGTTTGCCTCATAACTTTCATTCCGTAACTCCTTTTTCGATGCGGTTTGTTCTGAGAGTTTCATATTTCAGTTATCTACAGTGTCAGAGGTTCCGTGTCATTTATTAGTCATTCGGGATTTCCGTGGTTAATTAATTCGAATTCCGTCAGTGTTAAATTGACATTATCTCACCTAATTAATGGATAATTAGGTTCGGGTATTATACCCTATTCTCGGACATGTTTAATCATTCTATTGGTCTAGTGTGACCACCGGGAGATTAGGGTTAATTCCCTTGATTATTCTCTAAGCCGGTATTAATTAATAATTAATTTTTAATTATTAATTATACAGGATCGGGGTGTTACAGAGGGAGTAACTGATATATCACAAAGTGACAGACCAGTCCCCATGTGACACGTGTGATTATAGACCAGTTAAAGCTCGGCCATACAGAGCAGACTAGCCATTCATAAAACCCTTGGGTACTTAGCCTTCAGAACTCACAAGTCTGAGCACAAGGCCATCAAAACATCCCTCAGGGTTCAGAGCTCATCACCGCCTTAAACATCCTACCGAGCAAAGGATAAGGAAACAGTCTTCAACAAGGAAACTGCCACTCGCGGATATCTCTCAAGCGCAGTATCCAACATGATAACTGCTATTCTCCGATGATCAAATCCCTACTTTTATGGCTCCAAATCCTAATCAACTTAGGAAAGCCACAACCTATAAATTAAACCCTAAAGGCACACTTTATTTTCATGCTCATTCTTTAGTTTACATTACAGTCTTTCAATTTAGTTTTTTGACTTAAGTATTAGAGCGGCTACCATCGGAGCCAATCCGGTGGCCCTCTGATCCTTCTCTTTGAGTGTTTCTCAAGCGACGGAGTTCGGAGCCCCTACCGACCAAAAAGTGCAGCATCATACTACTATATTAGAGACAAAACAAAAATAAAGATGTGTAGCTGAGAAATAAAATAATGTAACTATAAATTAATAAATTTTTGTTCTTTTTTACCTTCACAGTTTGGTTCATCGGTGAATAAGCATTGCAGAACAAAACATTTTCTGCCTATCTTCCGAAAATTAATACATTAAATTGTAATACCAATAAATACTAATAGTATTAATTACAAACTTTTTATCTTACTGCAAAAGCAACACCTTTATTACTTGTTAATTTTATAAATAAAATTTACATTTTGTTTTATATTAACATTTTCTTGAGGCAGGCACAACATTATTTTCAATAAATTTGGTCTCCATTGCAAAAATTTCAAACACATTTTCTCTCATATTTTTCCTTCTTTCTAAGTAAATCACAATTTATTATAAATTTTAAAAAATCCATGTAAAAAGTTGTTAGTAAAATTGGTTTATTGAATCCAATCCATGTGAACAACATCCTTAACATTATATAACTTTAGCATATAGGTGAAAAAACCCCGATAGTATACATGTTTTAATGTGCTTGGTCCTCGCACACCATAGTAGGTGTTGAACTCTTAAAAAAATGCACTTAAACTTTTATCATGATTTTCAAGTTTCATCTTCCACAGTAAAACCCTCTCTCTCGAGTTTCACATCGTCTCTAAAAATATTCTCCGCCCTTAATGTTTCCTTCGACAATGCATATCAATACACAAAAATGTCCCCTCCCCCTCTCTCTTCCTCTAAAATTATTTCTCTCTCTACATCAGTCCCGATAGTCAACCCTGATTAGTGATTCCTTTTCATCCGCAACCAAATTTCACTTTTCGTTAAACCTCTCCCATCTCTCACAAAGAACAAGGCAGTCTTCAAACATCGATGTCGATTAGGAAAAAAGCGAAATTGAGATGGTTCCATCACCGCCTATGAAGTAAGAGGAATTCTTGAGTGGGTCTGGTATGCCACGTGTCAATGCGCCTTTCTAATAACACTCTGCCACATATATTATGTGTAATACCCTGACTTGATTTAGCACGTAAACTGAGGTAGACCGAATTGAGTAGTGTATTGTCAGTTGTAAACCGAGCTGTTAAAGCTCTATATCATGATATCATATGTATTGTATGATTTTAAAATATGAATAGTGTCAGTTATACAGTCAGTGCCGGGCAACGCCCGAGCAACCCTGAACCATGCCTCGTAATGCATGCACGCACGCATTCCCATGCATGCATATGTATACATATACGCGTAGCCCATTTAATATAAGTGTATGTATATGCACTTAAAAATTTATATAGATGTATATACAGATATATATATATATATAAGCATATATATATTTATAATCCTAAAATACATAAAGTAAGTATGTATATATGTATATATATGTGTGTATATGGATATACAAATATTATATATATAAAATATAAGGAAGTATAGAAAGAAAGACACAGCCATGTATACTGCATGTGCTGTGTGTGAATATTGTATGTGTTTGTAGTATAAGGAGTGTCGGTTGTGTGTGTGTGATTGAGTGTGTGTAGTGTGTGTTTAGTATTATCTACATATAAGCCCAAAATATTAGCAAATCATAAATGCAAATCAAAGGGATAAGAAAGGAGACAGAGAGGAAGTCAAGAAAGGGGGAGAAAAGAGGGGAAACAATGGGCTACAAGTGGTAAGCAAGTAGGTGGTTTTTCCTTACAATATATATATATATATATATATATATATATATATATATACGGTTGGTTTGTGCTTGAGAGAAAATCAGAAGAAGTAAGAAGAAGAGAAAGAAGGCTAAGTGTGATTCAGAAGAATAGAGGAAGAAAATAGAAGAAGAAAGAAGGAGAAACATGAAGAAAAAGAGGTAAAAACAAAAGAACTCATATTTTCTCTCTCTAGAATATATGCATATGTACAAGTTGTTTTAGGTTTTCTTGAGCATGCATGATATCTAGGGTATAAAAACTTGAACAAGACATGAAATTTGGACCATGGATGAACCTTGTAACCGTGGGTCTGAATCCAACCAAACAAAATGAGTTTTGACTTATTGGAACCTCAACAAGACCTCACCAGTGTTCTAAAAACACCAAGCTTTGACCAAAAACCTTAAAATTGGGCCACCAAAACCTGAGTTGCAAGTTCGGGTTTTGAAACCCAACCTCTCAACCTTACACCAAAACCTGATTTTGAGAATGGGGACTTGAACCTCATGATAAATAGATCATAATAGAAGAAAACCCAAGAGTTTTGGGCCAAAAATGCCCTTGAATGACCAAGTTGCAGGTTCGGCTATCAAGCTTTAAACCCAGCACTTGATCTAGACCTGAGGCTCCAAATGAATGCCAAAACAATATCTAGCTTTCTAGAAATGATTTGGGATGAAAAACAGAGAAAAAAATCACCCAGAAACTCACAAAATTCAAAATGAAAATCTGCAGAAATTAGGTCAGCATGGGGGAGAAAGGAGGAAGAAGATGAATAGTGTTGGGGTTGGGTCAAATCGGGTTCGGGTCGGAAACCTACCCAACGCACATAAGGACTTAAGTAGGACGGTGTCATTTTGGAGTAATGGTGTTTTAAAATTTAAATCAGATCCGGCATGTTTGGTTATAGGGGTAGGGTGCCTATTCGATATTCCCTATTGGAATTGAATAACTTGTTCGCGTTTTGACTACCTATCCGCTGTTTGGCTTAAAGTAAATTAGAAAAAAAAAAAATGGGGGCGCCGAGCGGCCAACCTCCACAAGCCAAGAAATCTAAAACATCCCCATTTTTCCACTGAGACAGGCATGCCCATGCTATATATCTCGACAGAATATATATATATATATATATATATATTATATAATATTAATATTAAATTAATTAATTAAATAACGATAAAATGACCCGATGTACAAATTAAACATGTGAATAGTGTATTTTAACTATTTTGGATATTCTGAGACCAATGGTGAGGTCCGTTTCATGAGACAGGGTCCTGAAAAATAAAAGACACGTAAAAGTATAAAATGACCATTTTGCCTTTTTTAACATAGGTGTCCGAATTGAGATCCGTGAAAACCTAAACCGACTTTCTTCAACGTTCCGGATTCAATAGTAGAGTCTGTTTTAGTAAAAGAGAAACCAATAGTAAAGAGGCATAAAATTTGATGAATAACATAGATTATGAAAAGGTAAACTGAGATATACTATCTATTGATGAATAGGAATTTTAAAGAGAAAGAAATAGTGACCTGATCTTATTTGGGAAAGAAAGGAAACGATTTAAGAGGTAAGTAAATGTTTGATCTCTGCATGTGTTACATTCCCAGCCATGTCAACAGTTTTTTCTTATATTATCTATTGTATTCCATACATGCCTGAATATTTATTGAGTCCACATTGATATTGCTCTACCTTGTGAAAAATAATTATTGACTGTTATATATCTTGATCATGATTTCTGTACGCTTTGTACATAGGCCTCGAGGGGCAAGACTTATGATCTCAGCAGCCCAGCTTACATTGGCCTATTAAGGCAATAGTTTCATTCTCGCTGCTGAGAACAGTATTATTGTATTTACTTTTCATGGGATTTAGCATGATCTCGATATATTATATTGTGCCGGATTTGTGCTCAGTCACAAACTCCATCTGATGCTTACTAGACCTATGGGTCGAGAAAATGAAATCAAAAGTGGCAATTAAAATGGCAATTAAAGTGGGATTTGCGAGGCGAGTATTGAACTGATGGGTTACTGCTTGGCTGAGAGATCGAGGAAAAAGGGAACAAAATGATCTTAAGGGGTATAACAGGCCCCAAGTTAAAGTGCATCCACATTTGTTGTTATCAGTATCTATTATTGACTTTCATAGCTTGATTATATTATATCATTATGAATGATCATGAGATTTCACAGCTTTTTATTGAGTGTATACAATTTATACTTGAGACAATTCATGACTATAGCAGTATGATATTGTTAGCAGAACAGATTTCATTGCTTTATCATTTGAGTTCCTATCATTTGATATTGAGTTCTATATTCCTTAATTGGCTAGCATATTGCATTATCCTAGTTCTTTATGGATTATGCTTTTCTATATTGACCTGTACACATGGCAGAATAAAGGAGTATTACTTAATGAGTTTTCATAGCTCAGAACAAATACTACTTTTTGACTATTTCAGGCACAGAGATCGAGAACAGACAGTAGAGCCTGATAGCTAGAGTTAGACATTTCTTTTAAAGTTGCAGTGTAATACTTAGTACAAATAGTCTTGTACCTCTCCCATGTTATCCACGTCTTAGGGATAAATAGTTGTATAAGAAATTTGTATTCCGCATATTGAGAACATTATATATATCACATGCAGCTTTTATTTATTTATTTGTTTAAGTCTTCCGTTATTTAGTTATTGCATGTTAGTAGCACTGATTATGTAGCAAGTTGAGACAGTCCCGATTCGGCGCCCAGAGTCGGGCCGGGATTCACGATTCGAGATCCGCATAGGGTGGGTCTCGTGTCGTGACACTATATACCACTTAAAAAAATAGGCTATATTATACATAGCAGGATACCATTGAATGGACACATTGCCAACTCACTATACCAGACCCATTAAAGAATTTTTTATGAAGCAATGACAATATTGTAAATAACTCATGAATGAAGGTAACACTGAAAAATGACTTAAGCAGCTCAAGTAGGTGAAGCATGTTGTAATATCCTGACTCAAATTGTTATCGACCGAACCATGTAAATCCAAGCCGTTAGGGCTTTCTGTTTTAATATTGAATAAAGTGGACTATTTGGAATCTCAATAGTTTGAAAGTACGGGTAATGCCCAAGCGATACCCGAACAAGCCATGAATGAATACCGAAATAAAAATGACAAAATAAGATAAATAAAATAAGAAAATAAAATTTGAATAATAAAATAAAAATTTATTATTTATATACGTGTGTATATATATATATATATACATATATTTTGTGATAAACGTATATTAAGATAAGGGAGGGCGTAGCAAGAGATCAGGGGAGTTTGATTTCAAAAAGAAGATAAAGCTGATAAGGGATTTGGAACAGAAAAGATTAGAGAGAAAGAAAGAGATGCGGCTGATCATTCACATGATCCTCCCTCCAATTCTTTAACAATTCCCTTTTGTTGCTACATTTCTCTCACAATTCATTTCCTTCTCTCTAAAAAATCTCCATAATTCTTCCTTACTTGATCTGCCACGCATGACTGCCGCCTCAACTTCATTGGTTGGACCCTCACTAACTCTTGCTCAAAACCCACCTCGATATGGCGAGATTTCTGTGGAGTGGCCTCGCCGAGTGGTGGCTCAGGCGGATCATAATGTAAATTCAGTTACAGTGCTGATGGGTCAGAGCCAGGGGATTGGATGGGCAAAACCGATGAAGACCTAGCGAATGTTTTACTGAGTCTCGACCGGTGGCCAATATCGCCGATCGAGAATGAAGAAGACGGAGACGGGGAAACCCAAGAACTGGCCGGTGCTTTTTCTCAGTCATCCAAGACCTATCTGGTTGGTTTCGTGATTGTTAACATCGTAGGATTACAGTACTACTCTGGCACCATAAGTGGCCGAGAAATGGTGGGTTTGGTTCGCGAACCCTTAAACCCATACGACGGGAACGCAATCAAGGTTCTGAACACGAGAACAGTTCAAGTGTGACACTTGGAGCAGTTGGGGGCAAGGGCTCTTGCGCCATTGATGGATGGAAATTTCATCGCAGTCGAAGTGATTGTGCCAAACACGCTCGGGAGGGGAAAACGCTTCAAGATTCCTTGTCAGGTTCATATTTTTGCGAGGATTGAGGCCTTCCCGATGGTGAAATAGGCAATTTCTGTAGGTGGATTGCATTTGATTTTGGATATTGATGCGTCTTTTACATTGTCTGAGGCTGTGGCTGTGAAGGAGAAGAAGAGTAAGGATGACAAGAGTGTGGATGGGAATTCAAGGATGGCCTTGTGATGCTCATGAATGGAATTGATTCCGGGTCTGGTGATGTTCAACAACAACAATCAGATGATATTGGCATTTACTGGTAGTTGAAGGGGAAGTGGGTGGTGGCCATGAGGGATTAAGGAGTAGTGGGGTGTGATTTTTATCATATTGGGTTCGTGATTTTGTGGAGAATGAAAGAGGATTGTGGGTCTACTGATATAGTAGAGAAGGGAACGAAAAACTGTGCAAATACTAAGTAATTCATTCAGGTACTAACGTACACATGCATGGGATTTGCAAACGTTATATAGATATGTTCTTTAGCACAATGTGTATATATATATATGTATATATAATTAAATTACTTAATAATAAGTAATTCATTCAGGTACTAACGTACACATACATGGGATTTGCAAACGTTATATAGATATGTTCTTTAACACAATGTGTGTATATATATGTATATATAATTAAATTACTTAATAATAAGTAATTCATTCAGGTACTAACATACACATACATGGGATTTGCAAATGTTATATGTTCTTTAGCACAATGTGTGTATATATATATATATATATGTGTGTGTGTGTGTGTATATAATTAAATTACTTAAATTAATTTAGTTAGTAATTTAATTAGTTCTTATGTCCAATTGAGTTATGTGAATAGTGTAAATTTACTGCTTTGGACCTTCTGGATCTAATGGTGAGGTCCGTTTCATGAGATGAAGCCCCAAAAAATAAAATACCCGTAGAAACGTCAAAATGACCAAAATACCCCTATGTCAAATGTGAGTCAAACGGACTCCGATTTAATTAAATAAATAGTAAATTTTTATTATTTCAAACCTTCTGGACTCAACGGTGAAGTCCAATTTGTGAAAACAGAACCTGAAAGATAGGGACACGTAAATGACCATTTTGCCCTTTCGGTATAGAAATCCAAATTGAAAACAGTGAAAACCTATATTAATAAAAGAGATACTTAGAGTAGCGAGATTTACAAATTGATAAATGAAATTAAAACTGAAACATGTTTATTAATGTATAGGCCAGTTAAAGGGAAAAGAGAAAGATATGGAATACTAAAGTAGAACGTACGAATTAAGGTAAGTGAATTCTTATCTTTTATACGTGGTTTTCCAAGCCACATTCTTTCTATCACTACCAAAATTTTGTACTCATATACATAGCCACTGTTATTGTCCCACCATTGATATTGTCTTATCTAGTGGATGCTTATTGACTGTTATCTCATGGTTTGCTTCATTGTACTGTGCCTATCATTGTATGTCTATGTCATGATATTCCATATCTTATACATTTCTTATAAAATTGTGATAGAATCCTAATTTATGATAAATTCTGGATTTTATGCTTAGTCACATCATCCATCTGATGCTATATGATTGATAGGACTTACAGATCGATTTATGGGACCTAAGGGTCGAGTCCGTGAACGGACACATGGCAATGATGGCATTTTTATGCAGTGAGTTAAATGAGCATTTTATATGCATTCATGTTTAGGGGGGTACGCCGGGCCCCCAAAAGACCGATGGTCTGCCAAACCCTAAATAAAATAAATGCATCTCTCATGTTTGATTGTTATGTAGACGTTTATTGGATTCATAGGATGTCTTTATTCCCTATGAATAACTCCATGTTGATAATTTCTTATTTATTGGATTTGACTGTGACTGTTGTATTGTGGCAGTATATTCATGTTGATTATGATTATTGAGCTTTACCCATATCCATGCTATACCATTACTCGTACTTGTTTATTGTGCCTTACCATTCATTGGCCATTGTGGCATTTTACTGTTAACTGCAACCGTTGTCATGACTGGCTATCATGTTACCTTTGAATTTATATTTTTTCTATGTTAACCCTAACCCGTATTGGATATAGACTTTTACTTACTGAGCTTTGTTAGCTCACCCCACTTACTATCTTTTCAGGTGAAAATGCTATAGAACCACAGTAGGAGTTCAAGAGCGTAGGGAGACAATCTAGGACCACAATAGAATGATGTAGTCTCTCCAATGTACACACCACCTAAGAGTGATTCATGTCCAGTTTATGTCGGGTTATATTTCAATTGTCAAACCATGTTTTGTATTAAGACTTCCGCACTTTAATGTTATGTTTACATCATTTACTGTTATCATTGGCACAAAGAATGAAAAAAGTAAGGATGGCCATAAAGCCGGCCCCGCGACACGAGATCCGCATAGGGTGGGTTTCGGGTCGTGACACATGCCAAGCAAGTCGACGGAACTCTCGCGTTTATATTAAGTAATAGATAGTTATTTGCCCATGCTATGCAGGGAATATTACATGTACAAAAAAGATGGAATTTTTTACCAAACCCACGTGGTTTGGGTTTGATTTAATATGACCCATACATGTTTTCACTTATTTACCAAACTCATGTAGTTTTTGAAATTGCATCTTCAAGATGTGATTTCAAAGCCAAATTTTTAACAAAATCTCATTTTCAAGATGCGAGTTTTCAAACCAATAAAGATTTGGGAGTCATCCCAAATCTCCCAAATCCTTGTTGGTTTGCGCAAGTCATCCCAAATGGTTATTGATTTAAAATCGCATCTTCAAAATACGATTTCAAACTTATATCTTGAAGATGCGATTTTGTTAAAAAATTAACGTTAAAATCGCATCTTGAAGATGCGATTTTAAAAACTACACGAGTTTAGTAAATAAGTTAAAAATCGTGTGTGTCGGGTTAAATAAAAAAAAAACTCACAAGGGTTTAATAAAAAATTCAAAAAAGATGGTTATGAATTCTTTTATCCCTGTGCTCCCACTTCATCAAATTTAATATTAATGCTATCATAACTCTAATAAAAAATGGATCAATCTTCTGATAATGTATAAATCTTAAAACCAAATTTTTTTATTTATCAAGTCCTAAAAACATCAATAATATTACAATGATAGAGTATTCAAAAGAATGTAATATCACCAAATAAGATCTCATATGTAATCTGACAATGTACTATACACAACATCATTTATCAAGACTTAAAAGCATCAATAATATTGTAGTGATAAATAATTTTTAATTTAATAGGTGCAGATAATAATGTAAGACGTTGAAAGGGAAAGATATAATGTCAGAACATAAACAGAAGGTAGGATAAAAGTTAAAAACAATAGTAATTAAGTCAGAAGCCATCCAGCTGTGTAATATAATGTTAAGATCAAAAGTTATCTTCAAATGATCTTGAAGAGAAGATAGAACCTGCATTTAGAACTTTTTTTGTATCAGAAACAATAGCTAAATAACTTCTCATATGTAATCTGGTAGTCTATTGCACACAACATCACCAAATTGAACCATAAATACAATATATGCAATAAGGTTTTTTGTCATGTTCATTTAGATAACATTACCAGTACTTAGAATTCTTAATTTTGGAATATCTTGTCGCGACGTGTTTTTTGCATAGGAGAGGTATTTGGCTTGTGCGGACTCAGTCATCCATTTTCCAGCGAATCGAAGGGTTCCTAAAAATTAGCAAGCAAAGAAAGAGAGTGTAAAATATATAATATTATATTAGAGAAAAGACAAAAATACAGATGTGTAGTAGAGAAATAAAATAATGTTATCATAAACTTAGGAATTCATGTTCTTTTTTACCTCCATAATTTGATTCAATAGTGAATAAGCATTACAGGATAAAACCTTTTCTGCCTATCTTTCGAAGAGTGTTGCTAAAACCGTAGTTGTAGAATCTGCTAATTCAAGCTAAACACAACACTAGATTTGAAATGTTTATGATTGTAATATATTTTCAAAATTAGTAATATAGGTATCTTGAAGAAAATAAAGTTGTAATATTTATGTTACCATAGTTCAGCTACAACATCATTCTTATGACAACTTTCACAAGTAAATGTATTTCCACACGTTTCAAATGTCTTTTTATGACAAGCATTGCAAGACATATACCAACATCGTTCTTGTGGAAATATGGTTTTCACATTTTCTTTTAAACAATAGATAGTACTCTTGTAATATATTTGCAAAATTAGTAGTGTAGGTATATTAAAGAAAATAAAGTTGTAATATTTATGTTACCATGGTTCAGCTACAACATCATTCTTATGACAGCTTTCACAAGTAAATGTATTTCCACATGTTTCAAGTGTCTTTTTATGACAAGCATTGCAAGACATATGCGAACACCGTTCCTGTGGAAATATGGTTTTCACATTATCTTTTAAAGAGTAGATAGTACTCCCACTACAAGAAACATGACTATTAGCGACGCACTTGAGCGTCGCTAATAGTAGTTAAATGCGTCGCTAAAGCTATTTAGCGACGCACGAACGAGCATCGCTAATGGCGTCGCCAAAGGTCGTGTCGCTAATAGTATTAGCGACGCCCAAACCGTTACGCGTCGCTAATGGTTACCTTTAGCGATGTACACATGGTGTCGCTAATAATGGGGAATGGGCGTCGCTAATACTATGCATAGGCAGTTTGTGCGTTGCTAAAAGCTACTATTAGCGAAGCACAAAGTGCGTCGCTAATTGCGTCCTTTAGTGATGCATAACTTGCGTCGCTAATAATGTGTAGCCAATCTTTAGGGACGAATTTGAAGCGTCGTTATAAATTGATTTCTTAGTTTTTAGCGATGCGTAAAAATTTCTTAGTTTTTAGCGACACATTTTGTGCATCGCTAAAAGTTTTATTTTTTTTCCCTACATGATTTGTTTTATTTGTTGTTTTATTCCTGTTTAAACCTGTATTAATCATCCTGATATACAGTAAAATCCAAACATTCTGAAATGAATATATATTGAAAAAGAAAAATACGTTCATATATATATATATATTATACTAATTAATTACTTACATTTGTAAAAGTACAATTTAAGAATAAATACAAAAATAAAAAATTGTCCCAAAAAATGTAATTATAGATGTCGATGAAAAAAAAAATAGATAGAAATTGTAAGTCCTGATGCAAGACCTAAAGACCTCGGCGCAATAATCCCTATCAATCTGAAATAAAGATCAAATGATATAAATTAGAACACTTATTAAATATATATGAAAGTGAATATATTATTTTTTTTCATGCATAAATAGTAAGAACGACATAAAGTAGCATAAGTTGAAAACCACTAATCCGAACTGATTGCCCTAAGTTTTTGGCAGTCTATTTTGTCATTTATGAGGTGTGTAATGGGGTTTTGAGATAGCTAGGCGGATATCCGGTATTTTGGTCCGTGAAAACCCCAAAACCCGCCTTTTTGGAGCAAAAACTTGCATAAGTTTCAAACCGTTGATCCAAATCGAGTGCCATAAGTTCGTGCAAGTCTATTTTATCATTTATGAGGTGTGTGATGGGGTTTCGGGGTCGGTAGGCCGATATCCAGCATTTTGGTCTATCAAAACTCGAAAAAGAGCCTTTATAGAGTAGAAACTTGCATAAGTTTCAAACCGGTGATCCGAACCGAGTGAAGTAAGTTCGTGCAAGTCTATTTTATCATTTGTGAGGTGTGTGATGGGGTTTCGTGGTAGTTACGCCGATATTCGGTGTTTTGGTCAGTCAAAACTCGAAAATGAGCCTTTTTGGAGCAGAAACTTGCATAAGTTTCAAACCAATGATCCAAACCGAGTGCCGTAAGTTAGTGCAAATCTATTTTATCATTTGTGAGGTGTGTGATGAGGTTTCGGGGTTGGTAGGCCGATATCTGGCATTTTGGTTCGTCAAAACCCTAAAATCGATCTTTTTGGAGTAGAAAGTTGCAAAAGTTTCAGACCAGGCATCCGAACGGAGGGGCGTAAGTTTGTGCAAGTATATTTTATTATTCGGGAGGTGTGTGATCGTGTTTCATGGTAGTTATGCTGATATCCGGTGTTTTAGTCCGTCAAAACCCGAAAATGAGCCTTTTTAAAGTAAAAACTTGCATAAGTTTCAAACCAGTGATCCGAATCGAGTGCCATAAGTTTGTGCAAGTCTATTTTATAATTTTTGAGGTGTGTGATGGGGTTTTAGGGTTGGTAGGCTGATATCTGGCATTTTGGTCCGTCAAAACCTTAAAATGGGCATTTTTGGAGCAAAAAATTGTAAAAATTTCAGACCGGGCATTCGAACCGAGTAGCATAAGTTCGTGCAAGTCTATTTTATTATTTAGGAGGAGTGTGATGGGGTTTCATGGTAGTTACGCTGATATCCGGTGTTTTGGTCCGTCAAAACCCAAAAATGGGCCTTTTTGGAGCAGAAACTTGCATAAGCTTCAAACCAGTGATCTGAATCGAGTGCCGTAAGTTCATGCAAGTCTATTTTATCATTTGTGAGGTGTGTGATGGGGTTTCAGGGTCGGTAGGCTGATATCTGGCTTTTTGGTCTGTCAAAACTCGAAAATGGGCCTTTTCGGAGCAGAAACTTGCATAAGTTTCAAACCGGTGATCTGAACCGAGTGTCGTAAGTTTGTGCAAGTCTATTTTATCATTTTTGAGGTGTGTGATGGGGTTTCGGGATAGTTAGGCTGATATCCGGTGTTTTGGTCCATCAAAACCTGAAAATGGGCCTTTTTGGAGCAGAAACTTACATAAGTTTTAAACCGGTGATCCGAATCGAGTGCCATAAGTTCGTGCAAGTCTATTTTATCATTTGTGAGGTGTGTGATGGGGTTTCAGGGTCGGTAGGTCGATATCTGATATTTTGGTCCATTAAAACCCTAAAATGGGCCTTTTTAGAGCAGAAAGTTACAAAAGTTTCAGATCGGGCATCCGAACCGAGTGGCGTAAGTTCGTGCAAGTCTATTTTATTATTTGGGAGGTGTGTGATGGGGTTTAATGGTAGTCACACCAATATCCGGTGTTTTGGTCTGTCAATACTCGAAAATGGGCCTTTTTTGGAGCAGAAACTTGCATAAGTTTCAAACTGGTGATACGAATCGAGTGCCTTAAGTTCGCGCAAGTTTATTTTATCATTTTTGAGGTGTGTGATGGGGTTTCAGGTTCAGTAGGCCGATATCCGGTATTTTGGTCTGTCAAAACTCGAAAATGGGCCTTTTTTGAGCAGAAACTTGCATAAGTTTCAAATCGGTGATCCGAACCAAGTGTCGTAAGCTCGTGCAAGTCTATTTTATCATTTTTGAGGTGTGTGATGGGGTTTCGGGGTAGTTAGGCCAATATCCGGTGTTTTGGTCCGTTAAAACCCCAAAATAGGCCTTTTGGAGCAGAAACTTGCAAAAGTTTTAGACTAGACATCCGAACCGAGTGGCGTAAGTTCGTGCAAGTCTATTTTATTATTTGGGAGGTATGTGATAGAGTTTTAGGGTTGGTAGGCCGGTAGGCCAGTATCCGGTGTTTTGGTCCATCAAAACCTCAAAATGGGCCTTTTTGGAGCATAAACTTGTAAAAGTTTTTAACGGTCATTCGAACCGATGAAATTAAATAAGTTTGTGCAACTATATTTTTTTATTTGTACGTAACATTTTCTATAAATAATAAATCCACCAAAGTATATAATTTTAAAAACTTACCAAGGCTGAACAGAGCCACCTTGTTGGTTAAGTATCATTTGCATAAGAGCTTTTAGCTGGGCCTGCGCTCCTCAAGCTCTGTCACCTTCTGTCGTAGCTCTGCATTCTCTTGCTAAACTACCTCAGTGGCTGCGTGAAACCTAGCATCACTTTCGATGGTAAAAGACGATGCCGTCGGCTCCATCCCACTCCCTAAGCCACGCACATATCCGCACCTCTTGCCTAGAACAGTCTCCCGTATCTAGTCATCGGTCGGTGGATGCTCACCCTCAGGAGTCGGCTGAGCACGCAACTGGACCATCTCCTCCTATAAAAGCACATAAATATATGTTACTACTTTTATAACTTTAGATTCATATTAAATTAGTAATACTTGTATATATATATATATATATATATATATATATATATATAACTTACATAAAGCCATTGAGCTTCAGGCCCAGTCCAACCCTTCTAAAGATTGTAGTGCGTCTTGTGCCACAACTCAATGGGGCTAGGTGGTGCACCGGTCTCCTGGTTTCGCTGCAGCAAATAAACAGTAGCTTGTGAAGATTAATTTCATGAAAAGATTATACAATAAGAATTTGATACATGTATTAACTTACCATCTCATGCCTATACCGAACAAAAGATCGTGATCCACCACAATGGGTCACCTGTTGCTTGCTTCTTGTAACACCCCGACTTTGCGTAATTAATAATTAGTTATTAATTATCAATTAATACTGGCTTATAGAATGATCTAGGGAATTAATCATAATCCCGGCGGTCATGATAGACCGATTAAATAATTAAAAATGTCTGGAGGAAAGGGTACTCTACCCGAACCCAATTACTGATTAATTCGGCGAAATAACACCGCTTTAACACTAACGAAATCCGAATTAGCTAACCCGGAAAATCCCGAATGTTTAATAAATGACACGGAACCTCTGACACTGAAGAATACTGAAATACGGAACTCTCGGAATAAACCGCGTCGAAAAATGAGTTACGGAATGAAAGTTACGAAGGAAACACTGAAATTGAATTACTGCGCAACCAAACGTGGCCTTAACCGAAAATATGGGAAAAATGAAATGGGAGGCCAAGGGAATTGAACCCTTGACCTTTGAGTGAAAAGAAACCTCATCAAAAAATTACCAACTGGGCTACTACTGTCTTTGTGTACACATATACAATGAAAGGTATATAACCCAGAATTCTGGTGGGGCCACCTCCCAAACTGACCAATGAGGTTACATGCAAAACCTCCATCATGACCTGAACCCCTACACCTCAGCCTCATCATCACATCTCAGTGCCTACAATTAGACCTAAGGCCTACATGTATGATTATGTATGTGTATAAGTGTGCACTAATATACACATGAGCTTGGGATCTCTATAACACCAAGTGTGTGAGCTGAATATTCAGAAATCAGAAAACTGTGTGAGAACCGATCTGTTAAGAGAGAGAGACTGCCAAACCAAGTGTATGTGTATGTGCATGTCCATGTGTGTGTGGCCATGGAGGTGCCCAAAGAAGGAGGAACTAAGGAGGCTATGTGCTGCACGGCTGGGACTGAGGCACACCTGGGGTGCCAAGGATCCGAACTGGACCATCGAAGAGCAGGAAGCAGCCACTGCTTGAGAGGTAAACACCTCAAACTACAAAATCGTCAAATTTTCTGTTTTGATTTATTGGTACTGCTCTGATGATTTTTGAGCCATATAAACTATATGTATGCACTACTGAGAGACCTTAGGGCTATTCTGAATTAATTGGGAGGGTCGAATAGGGCTGAAACCCCAAAACCGTGTATCAACCTCCATTAATGGATCATGGAAACTGGGTCTGATTCGACCTCTCTAAAACTGAGTTTTGATGGTCCAGAACTGAACTAGACACTTCTAGGACCCCATAAATACTGACCCGCGACTTGGAAACACATGGGAAAGCCCTCAAAACCGAACCTATGAGTCTCGGCCATGAGACCCAAAATCTGGAATAGGCCTCTAAACTGAGATCTAAGAATGGGGAATTGAAGCCCCTGTTACAAGGGTCACAGAGAGACAAACCCCATGGGATTTGGTTGAGAAATAAGGCTGTACGACTGACCTGTAATCCCTCACAATAATCGGTTATACCGAGCTGGATCTTTGGATTTGAAGCTCTAAATTCATGCCAAAAGGTTGGAATGACTCTCAGAAATGTTTTGGAATCAAAACATGTTGAAAAAAGCCCTTGAAAACCTACGAAATTGAAGAAGAAAATCTGCAGAAACTAGGGCGACACTGTTGGAGGAAATGGGGAAGATGGAGTCGACTCGGCCGAGTTGGCCGAGTCATGCCCAACCGACTCATACACGTGGCAATGCATGAGCGTGCCACTGTTTTATTGAAACTACGCCGTTTTGGTGTTGAAGGTTTTAAATTAAAACCTGACTTCGGTTGTTTGGCAACAGAGTTAATAAATCAGAAGTTGGGAAATTGATTTGGGGCCTATCCAAACCGAGAATAAGAAAGAAATTGGGGATAACTGGAGTATCTCATTCCGGTTTTCTTAAGGTCACTGAACCGGTTGGCTTCTGAGATTATTGGACCGGTTCAATTTCTGAACCCCTGAACCCTCTGGTCTGAACCCTAATTTTCTGAATTTATATTTAACCCCCCAAATGTTTCTGAAAATTACGGATTAACCCCCACTAATTTGGGAAATTGTACTGTGGCCCAGAACATTGAGAAATTATTCATTTAAGCCCCTGGAAAATTAATTAAATAATAAAATAATTATTTAATTATTTTATTAAATAGGTAAAATTACGATTTTACCCCTGGACATTTAATATGTCAAACGGAGTCCAAATAAAGCAAATAAATAGTGTATTTCCACCATTTCAAATATTCTGGACTCAATGGTACAGTCCAAATTAGAAAATTATGTACCGAAAAATACAGACCTGTAAGTGACAAATGACTGTACTACCCCTGAGGGTACCCAGGCCCAAATAAAAATAAAAGACAGTCTATTCTGATTATGTCGGACGCTCTGGACCCAATGGTGAGGTCCATTCTGTGAACTGAGGCACCGAAAAATATGACGTATGAAATTACTAAAATACCCCTGATACTGTACGAAGCCCAAATGAAGTCCGATTGGGACGAAATTGATACCGATAGAAGCCCAGATACTGGTGAAACTGTAAACATGATTAAATAATGATTCGGAGTCAGAATCTTACAAAACGTAAAATGACCAAAATACCCCTGAGCACAATAAGTGCAAAGTAGAGGTCAAATAAAGGTCAAACTGATCTGATAAATTATCATAGGGATAATTATGAACACTGAAGGGCTAAATAAGACTCCGAGACAGTCAATGCGTAAAACGAGAAATGACTGATGTGTCCCGATGACCAAAAGCGGATACCAAACGAAGTCCAAAGGACTTAGAAAATTATGTACAAGATATTTGGGACATTCTGAGGACCATGATAAGGTCCGGGATAAGAATGGCAAAATTACCATTTTACCCCTAAGGCTAAATAAGCACCTAACTGATAGCAATTTAAGTCTAAAAGACTTAGAACTTCATATATAGAATATATGGGATATTCCGAGGACCACGACTGGGTCCGGGACAAGAATGGCAAAATTACCATTTTGCCCCTATCGTTAAAATAAGAACCTAACTGATACTGATTGGAGTCGAAAAGACGTATGACTTTATATTTAAGATATAAAGACCATTCTGAAGACCTTGATAGGGGTCCGGGGCAAAAGTGACAAATGACCGTTTTGCCCCTAAAACTGAATAATTAACTGACTGATAACGATTGAAGTCCAATGACTTAGGTTATAATCCTGATGACTGCTAAGCCTAATTTAAGAATAAAATAACCCCGGATGAAACCCGATGAGAGGGCGATAGGCTACTAGGTTATCTTAGGTAATCCGATAGACACCTAAGATGACGAATAAGACCTGAATGAATAAATTCTGATCTGTCTGTGATTGATGATGATTGTTCAGGATATACATGGTGATGCCTGACGTACTTGGAGGTTATCAGATTGTTTATGCAAGGAGATGACTGTAACAGTTGTGAGTAACCCTGACTCCTGAATTGGTGTATAAGCACACCGTCTAGTTACTGTATTTTAAATACTGTACTGTACTGTTTTACCTGATACACTGATTTCATGCCCTTATTCAAATGCATGATTTTTACTGTCTGATTCCTTTGTTCTGTACTGCAATAAACCTATCACTGTTTTTATTGAAAGAACAACTGACTCTTGGTACCACTTCAGTCTTGAGCACTACATGAGCATACCGCACTGTTTAATCTGTGCATACTGTACTGTTTAATCTGTTATACTGTTCTGCTCTGCTCATTACTGATCTGTTCTGTTACTCTGATATTTTAACTGATCTGTTCTGTTACTCTGATGTTTTAACTGTACTCTTGTTTTTAATACTGTTTCAAATGAACGTGTTTAACTATCTGTTATGTTTGATCTGTTCTGTTTTGTTCCGCTCAACACTGACATGTTCTGTTTGATCTGTCCTGACCTGTTCTGTTTGATCTGTCCTGACCTGTTCTGTTTGATCTGTCTGACCTGTTCTGTTTGATCTGTCCTGACCTGTTCTGTTTGATCTGTCTGACCTGTTTTGTTTGATCTGTTTTGTCCTGACCTGTTCCGTTTGATCTGTCTGATCTGTTCCGTCCTGATTTGTTATGTCTGATCTGTTCCGTCCTGATCCGTCCTGATTTGTTATGTCTGATCTGTTCCGTCCTGATCCGTCCTGATTTGTTATGTCTGATCTGTTCCGTCCTGATCCATCCTGATTTGTTATGTCTGATCTGTTCCGTCCTAACTTGTTTGCTCTGTTTCGATCTGTTCCGTTCTGTTCTGTCCTGTCCTGTTCTGCTCAATACTGATCTATCATGTTCTTTGATTGATATACTGTTTCCACTCAGTTCTGTCTTGTTTCGTTCCGTTGATGATATACCTGTATCCTTGATTGATATACTGTTTCCACTCAGTTCTGTCTTGTTTCGTTCCGTTGATGATATACTTGTATCCTTGATTGATATACTGTTTCCACTCAGTTCTGTCTTGTTTCGTTCCGTTGATGATATACTTGTATCCTTGATTGATATACTGTTTCCACTCAGTTCTGTCTTGTTCCGTTCCGTTGATGATATACATGTATCCTTGATTGATATACTGTTTCCACTCAGTTTTGTCTTGTTCCGTTCTGTTGATGATATACCTGTATCTCTGGTTGACATATTGTTTCCGCTCCGTTCTGTTATGTTATGTTCTATTTTATTCTGATTTGTTATGTTTTATTCCGTTCTGTTCGGTTATGATTTGCTATGACCTATTCCGTTCTGTTCGGTTATGACTTGTTATGTTCTGTTCCGTTCCGTTCTATTATGTTTTATTGTGATTTGTTCTGACCTGTTCTATTTCGACCCGTTTTATTCTGACCCGTTCCATTCTGACCTGCTCTGTTCTGATTTGTTGTGCTTTGCTTCATTCTGTTCTGATTTGTTATGTCCTGCTCTGCTCGGTTCTGCTCCGTTCTAACCTGTTGTGTTCTGTTCTGTACGGTTATACTTGATATAGTCTGTCATGTTCTGTCTGTCCTGATCTGTTGTTTTATTTTGTGCAGTCCTACTTTATTCTACTAGAACTGCATTTAAAGTAGATTTATAAAACTGCTATTTCAGAAACAACTGAACTACCCTTGTGCTTTGTAAACAAGAAATGGTTTTGAAACCCTTGACAGGGAACCTGTGTTACTCATTGGGCTTTTCGAAGCTCACCCCATTCCCTAACATTTTTCAGGAATGATATCTGTTGGATCTGATGGCACTGATCTGTGGAGACTGGATTACTGAGGATTGAATCTGTTTAATCAGGTAAGTGATGTAATACGACTGACTTGACTGATATGTACTAGATATAGACATGGCTCATGGATTTAAACGGTACTCTAGAGATTATAGCTCTGCTCTGTTGTTATATGTCAGATTATAAATATGCTCTGAGGTTAAAATTGTTAGCTGTTGGATTTTAGACTGGCTCTGTGGTACATAACTTTACGGTGAATACATGAGTTGCATTCCCTTGACAAAAGAAAAAGTTTTAAATTCCGCTGCATCTGACCCTACAGTCGGAGTGCAATTCACTGGAAAGTTCAGAAATTTGCCTTCGGTTGGTCGCGTGGCGACTGACTGGCATCACGTCCTCGACATCCGCGTAGGGTGGGTTCGGGATGTGACACTTCTGCTCTCACTATTTTTCTTGCTAAGTTCCTACACTTGGCCAAAACGACATGAAGGTTAGTATAAATGACAATAATTTATCATACAACAAAAATAATTTTGACAATTTTTACCTGGAATGCCTTACTAGCGAACCGGTCGCATAGTAACATCCAATCCTCCACCGCCACCCCCCTGTAGGGTCTGTCACGAGGCTTTCTACCGGCTGCCACCTCTACCTCGTAGTGCATGTGGAGCCTGTGTCGATAGTCCCTAAAATGGGTTCCCAAGTAACGATCCACTGCCTTTGCGACATGAGGCAAGTGGAGATCGATGTCAAACTTCTTCTGTAAAACATGTCATTGTTAAAACATTACGGCATTAGATATGTTAAAATTTAGTTGAATTGCTGTGCCCACCCAGCAATGGGCTTCAGCAAGCCTGGAGGTATCTCAATCCGACGGCACGCGGCCCCCGCTGCCTCTATCTGAACCTGTAAGCTACGATTCTTCGACCTACCACGCCCTTGTCTAGGGGCGGTGGCCGAAGCTTTAGAAGAAATAAAATAAAAACAATTAGTACCATATTTATATAATCATTAATAAAAATAGAAACTATGCATACCATCTACGGAAGGATCGGTCAACCCTGCAGATGAGAGGGAAGGGGTCAATGGGTCCTGCATAGCTACGCGTCTGCATGAACCTAGTCCAACCATATCTACAAAGAAAGTTTAAAAATAAAATTGTTTCTATTTAATCATAAAAATTAAAATCCTTATCGAAGTAAAAATGAATACCCATTACATCATAAAATTGAATATCCATTACATTATAAAAGCTGAAATCCATTACACTTGATACTAACTATCACGACCCGAAACCCACCCTGTGCAGATCTCGCATCGCGACCGCCGCCCCAAGGCCCGAAGGCCTTGGGACGAGACTCGCATCTGCAGCAGTATCGAATAGATGTGCTTCATGTGGTTGCGGAAGCGTGAATTTTTTTTTTTTTTTTATTTTAAAATTTGCACATCCGTCCGATACTGCCGCTATTCACAATGGTACACATGATTATACATTCAGAGCATAACTAAAAACTTAAAAGACTTCATAATTACAATCTTAATTCAGCTGCCCCGTGGGGCTTAATACATATCCTTAAATTGTCTGCTAATACAAAACGTACTAATTAGAGTTCATGTGATTTTCCCAAAAGAACTACTTAAGCAAGTCTCCCCAAAAAGCTAGACTCATCCTCATCGTCTTCAAAAATCAATCTGCCATTAGTCACCTGAAAGGGGGCGGATAAAAATCCGGGTAAGCTAATCTAAGCTTGTGAGTAATTCCTGCATTCGTCATGGGGTTTTCAACTGGTAGTGGTTTAGCACATGAGAGTTTATAAAATACTCACTACCAATTGCTCGTACATTTTAGAACACATAGCATATGCATTCTTAAAACAGATAGCTTTGAAACATTTAAAGTATTCAAACTAAATACATATTTCTTCAAATAGAGCATATGCAATTTAAAAGCATACAAACACGTATAATAAAAATGGGGGTAAAAACCTGCTTCCATTTCCAAAAATATTTGTCATCTTTTCTCTTTGATTAGGTGGAATCTGTTTCGAACCAGACTCCCATTTTACTGTCAATGCTGTCAATGATATTTGCCTGGGGGATTAGATCCTGCTACCGTGCATGTACTGTTGAATCCTGAAGGATTTCAACCATTATAGGGGGTGGTACTTAGTACCGTTTATCTTATAAAACATTTATCACATGGCTACTTCAATAGAGGCTTTTCATGAATATTGAAAACATGAAATATACAATTTCTGCGATAGGGCTTCAATACTTGAAATAATCAAATTCAGAACATTTAAAAGAAATTTGCATTTTCAACCGGACATGCTAAATATTTCCAAGAAAAGAATTGAATATAAAACATTTAACCAACATGTCATATCAGAACAATTTAAAAACAGGAATCAAAAACTGAATTTGATATTCAAATGCTTCACATGACTTGAACTTAAAACTTCTTCAAATATTTGGAGTTAAATCTCCATTTCAAACAGAGGGTTACTCACCTTGTCCTTCTGGGTCGGCTCTACTTAGGTGCCTTCCCTTTTTCCCTCCTCAACCTATCACAATTTATAAAAGATACTTAATAAACTTAAAATCGTACCCATATCTAGACTGTGCAAGATCGAATTCTTAATCAGTCTAACTTATAACTATATCATAATCTAGCCATTTATGTACTAATGATAGTAATGATACCTGAGACGCATCTCAGCTAGAGTTTTAGTGTCCTCGAGTTCTTCTTCTTTCTGCTTTGCCTCAGCAAGTTTCCTTACTGCTGATTCCTCGGCGGCTCGACCAATCGGGACAATTGGTTGCCAGTGCATAAAGGGTGTGAGGGACAAGATCTTGCAGTGCTTAGCGATCCTCAATTTCTTGTGAATCAATCGATGCTGTCGGTTTAATTCATCTAGGAAATCTTGTTGTTTCTTGCCCTTAATCTTGGTTTGGGGCCTAATCATTTTGAATACCTGAGTTTGACCCAAATACAATTCATCGTGTTAGACTTAAAATTCTCTTCAATTTAGACTCTTTTTATAGCTCCAATAAATTTAATTCAAATTTATTTACCTCTCATATTTTACGTGTCGTGTCTTTTCTAATTTTATTTCCTCGTTTACGCCTTAGGTTTGTACTTCGGCATTACTTAAATTTATAGTCATCTGACAAATGCTATTCATCAAATTTTATGTCTCTTTATTTTGGACATCTCTTTTGGTCGAATAGACTCTACCATTGAGTCCGGAGTGTCGAAGAAAGTCGGTTTAAGCTTTCCTAACATTTAATTTGGACAGTTATATGTAAAAAGACAAAATGGTCATTTATCGTTTTACGTGTCTCATTTTTTTGGTACTTCGTTTCATAATTTGGACTCCATTATTGAGTCCGGGATGTTAGAGAAAGTCAATCTAGACCTTCCCTGGTTTTAATTTGGCTTTTGAGGTACTAGGGGTAATTTGGTAATTTTACCCTCTTATGTGTCTTTATGTTCGGGACCTCATCTCGTGTCGTGGACCTCACCATTGGACTCGAAGGTCCGAGATAGTAAGAATACACTAATAACTTGTTAATTTTGGACAAGGGGTATTTTGGTCATTTACCCCTTTACGTGTCTTTATTTTTCGGGCCTCGTCTCGTAAAATGGACCCTACCATTAGTCTCAGAATATTCGAAATAGTAAGGATTCACTGTTCCTATGTTTAATTTGGACTTTATTTGACTTATTTGTGACTCAAGGGTAATTTAGTAATTTTACTTATTTAATAAAATAATTTAATAAATTATTTTATTTTTTTTCCAGGGGCATATTTGCATAATTTTTTCAAAAATTGGGCCACAGTGTAAATCCGTAGAACAGTTGGGGGTCAAAGTATAAATATCCAAAGATCCGGTCTGAACCAGTTGGTTCAGTTCAATTTCAAGTGAACCGGTCCGGTCTTAACTGAACCAACCGGTTCGGTCGGTTTAATTACATAAGGCTGACGTCATGATGATGTCAGCCCTAATGGCTTATAACTTTAAAACATAACACCAAAACGACACCGTTCAACTTAACCGTTTATGCGATGGGTCGGGTTCCGACCCGAACCCGATTTGACCCGTTTTGACCTGAACCGTCACTGTTCATCATCTCCCCCGTTTCTTCCCCAGTGTTGCCCTAGTTGCAGGTTTTCATGTTTTTCAGTTTCGTGATGTTTTAAGAGTTCATTTCCTCTGTTTTCTTTTCCAAACACTTCCTAATACTTTATGGCATATTTTTACATCGATTTAGAGCCTCGAATATAGCTCAGGGGCTCGGTTTAGGTCGCGATAACCCGACCTGTAATACACACAGTTCATGCTCATTTCTTGATCATTTCCTATAAGGTTGGGCTCGTTTTAATCCCCTCTTCATGGGGTTTCGTATTTCATTAACAAGGGTAGGTTTAATCTCATGTTTTTGAGATTTGCTTTGGGAACCCGAACCTGTAATTTGGTTTTTGGAAGGCTTTTTTTGGGATTTTTGATCGCGTACGTATGTTTTTGGGATGCTTGTGAGATCAAGTTGAGGTCTTGATGATCAAAACCTGATTTGGTTGCCATTGGTTCAGACCTGCTTGAGTAAGGTCCTCCAATTGCTGCTTCACGTGGGTTTCTATTTTCTTGGGGTTTTTGAGATCTAATTTCATGCTAGGTTAAGTCTAGACACATCTTAAACATTATACATACATAAAACAGGACTTATACAGTTCATGCATAGAAAAGTTCCTAGAGAGAGAAAGTGATGGTTTTATGTGTATTCTCACCTTTTTGGTTGAGATTGTTGCTCCTTCTTCCTTCTTCTCCTTTGTTCCTCACTTTTGAATCTCCCGAACCTCCTTCAATCTCTCCCTCACTCTCGGATGGTGGTGTGTGTGTGTACAAACACCATGCATATATGTATATAGAGATGTGATCATGGCAAATCTGATTGCCCTTCTACTTGGGTTAGCCAAATTCAGGTTTCTTCATGAGTGGTCTGAATTGCTACTGTTTGGCAGGCCATTGAGTGGCTGGTTGTGTGTGTGTGTGTGGTGTTCGACTTGTATTTATATATATATATGTACATATCTCATAATTCACACATACTAATATACAAGGGTCACTCACACACACTTGTACACGTTGGACCATTTCATTTCCTCATATACATATCTATATATATAATTTCATATATTTATATATATATATACATATATACATATTCATTCACACTATTCTCATTATTATTATTATTATTATTATTATTATTATTATTATTATTATATTTTTATTATTATTATCATTATTATATTATCTATTTAATATTTATTTTTAACTTCCATGCATATACTTGTAGACACATATATTTATACATATACATGTACTTACACACAATACACTTTGTGAGTGTGTGTGTGTGTCATCACATTATTCTAGAAATTTAAATAATAATTAGCTTCCTTATATTTAATTAATTAATTATATTAACTTAATTAATTATTCTCCCAATTTTCTCATAACCTCGTAAAACGTGCCTCATTACTCGACATTCTCGGGTCGGGGTATTACACTAACACATGTAACACCTATTACAATTATTCATTTGAGTTTGTATCATCATCTGAACTTGAATTTTCTTCATTCTCAGTACAATACTCTAACAACGTGTCATCATCAAAATCAATTTCCTCATCATCATCATCATCATCATTAATGAACGTTGCATCCCTCGGATCTAATTGTGTAGTATTGGTGACGTCGGAAGTTACGGCATGATCTGGTTTTACATCAGTTCTATTCAACTGATACGAAGTAACATTTTCCTGATCATGTCGGACAACACCATCGTGAGTAGTTTGAAACTCTTCTTGTAGTGCCTCTTTAATCCTCTCCAACTCTTCATCTCTCTCGCCAACTTCTAGGACATCATAAACATTTCTAGTTTTTATTTTTTGGACAACATGCCAATCACCTCTTATTTTTGTGCCCTTCAAATAGAAAACTTGTTTTGTTTGAGATACCAAAACATACGGATCATCTTTAAATGCCATACGTGATGTATTAACACTTATGAAGTTCTTATCGATATGCATTCCAGTCTTCTTATTACTTACATCCCACCAATCACATTTAAAAATATACACAGAATGACCGTAGCAATAATGTAACTGTATGATGTCTTGTAAAACACCATAGTACTTTACAGTTTGTCCTGCGTCATTATCTCTCTGAACAAGGACCCCGCTATTTTGTGTTTGCCAACTGACCTCACGTTCCCTCATGTGAAATCGAACACCATCAATAATTAAACCGGTGTAGTGAGATATCCTTTGATCAGGACCACATGCTAAGGAATATAATTGATCGTACGCCTCAGGAGATTGTTGGTGGCGTAATAGCTTCATCTATTAATTCAATACAAGTACACAATTAATTGAATACAAATGCATTAACTAATACAATTACAATTAATTGAAACCTATTCTTACACGTTCTCTGAACCACTTTGGAAACAAATTTTGTTGTCTTTGCTCTAGATCAGAACTTGATATATGTTCTCTCTAAAGCTCGGTCGTATGCTCATTGCATAACATGAGATATGTTATATATAACTTACATTTGTGTACTAACGTAGTATTACAATGATTTCGATAAACTTACTTAAAATATGACAATGTCTCATCGCAGTTGTTGAGCATGGTATAGTGGGCTTTTTTCAAGTCTTGAGGATGACACCATTCATATATACGGGCACCTATTGGCGCACATTCTGATTAAACACCGCAAAGCCAGTTCATTGCTGCCTTGGACATCTATCAAAATTTTGTTCTTGACGATTAAACCTTGTCTCAATATCTTCAAAATGCATAGAGCAGAAGGTGAGACATTCAGCATCAACGTAAGCATCAATAATTGACCCTTCCGGTCGTGATTTGTTACGCACATATTGCATCAATGTGTGCAAATATCTATTTTCATAATTAATCAGTTATACATTAAAATAGTTAGGATGGATAGATAACACAATTCATAAAATTAAATGTACCTTTCTATTGGATACATCCAACGGTATTGGACAGGTCTGCCAATTTTTGCCTCATGAGGCAAATGCACAGCTAGGTGAACCATTACATCAAAGAAAGCTGGAGGGAAAATCTTTTCTAACTTGCCAAGGATCACGACAACATCCCTTTTGAGCTTTTCCAGTACTTCCAAATTCAATGTCTTAGCACATAATTCTCTAAAGAAGCAGCCCATCTCAGTCAATGTAGTTGATACGTCATCGGTGAGATATCCACGTAGTGTAACCGGAAGAAGTCATTGTAAAAGGACATGGTAGTCATGATTCTTCAATCCGGATATTTTTCCATCTATAACATTTACACATTGAGATATATTCGATGCGTATCCATCTGGAAACTTCACCGATTTAAACCACTCGTAAATCCTCATTCGCTTTGCGGATGATAATGTATATTGTGCAGGATGCACGATATATTTATCACCACTATGTATTAGGTGCAGCTCTTTTCGTATTCCCAGCTCCTACAGATCCAGCTAGGCTTTAACAGTATCCTTCGTCTTCCTTTCAATGTTCATTAAAGTTCCCAGCACATTTTCACAAATGTTCTTCTCAATGTGCATAACATCCAAATTGTGCCTCAACTTAAGGGTCTCCCAGTATGGCAAATCAAAAAATATGCTCTTCTTCATCCAATTTAACTCCACATTAGTACGCTTCATCTTCTTAGTACCCGGTATCTTCCCAAACCTCACTAGTTGGATGAGTGCCAATTGTGCCAACACGTCTTTGCCAGACAACAATGGAGGTGACAATTTGTGCTCAATTTTTCCATCAAACAGATGCTTCTGCTGATTTCGCTAGCCATGTGATGGCGGTAGAAAATGACGATGGCACATGTAGCATATCTTCTTTTCATTGGACAAATATAGGGAACATGCATCCTTATTGCAAACCAGACACGCCAGATATCCCTTAGTGCTCCACCCAGACAAGTTCCAGTATGCTGGAAAGTCATTTATGGTCCATAGTAACGCTGCATGTAATTGAAATGTCTCGTTCTTAGAGACGTCGTATGCCTCCACTCCCACCTCCCACAATTCCTTTAACTCATCCACTAAAGGACGCAAGTACACATCAATTTCATTACCGAGAGACTTCGGCCTTGGAATAAGCAACGACATGAAGATAAATGGTTTTTTCATACATTTCCATGGTGGCAAGTTATACGGTACAAGCAACATCGGCCACATGCTGTAGGCATTACTCATGTCACCGAACGGATTGAAACTGTCGCTAGCCAGCCCAAGTCGTACGTTACGCGCCTCATTTGCAAACCATTCGTGATTTGTATCAAACTCGGCCCAAGTTTGAGAATCTGTCGGATGCCTACATACATTTTCCTCAGCAACACGTTTCTCCTTATGCCACCGCATATCTTCTTCCATCTTCTGAGACATGTATAAGCTTTATAGTCTAGGTTTTAAGGAAAAATATCTCAGCACCTTATGCAGAATTGTCTTGCTCTTTCCTTCATTCAGCTTGTACCTAAGTTCGTGGCACACCGTACACTCATTACATTGTTCAGTCTCCTTATAAAATAACATGCAATCATTTTTGCAAGCATGTATGGGAATATACCCGAGGACCAAATCTCTTAATATTCTTTTCGCCTCATAATATGATTTCAGAAGGGTCTCCCTAGTAGGAAGCGCTGCTTTAATCAATTCAATGACCATATTAAATGATTTGTTAGTCCATCGATTGATGGTCTAAATATAAAGGAGTTTCACGAGAAAGTCCAATTTTGAAAACTTATCACAACCCGGATATAGCGGCTGCCTTGCTTCCCTCAACAAGGACTCAAAAGCTTCCGATTGTCCTGTGTCACTCCTGTGACTACTCGCCCCAGTTGTAGGCCCCTGTAAGTCTGCTAGCATTTGTGGCAAGCCTTCGTAACCAACCCCAACATTATCACCAAAGTCATCATCGTCATCTTCTTCTTCATCCTCAAATACCACTTGTACGTCACGGTGTTTCCCGTGAAACTCCCAACAAGTATACCTTTTGTCCATCCCGTGTAGGAGTAGGTGCTCTTTGGTCTCATTTATGTGCATATAATCCCTATTATTGCACCTCCTACATGGACATCTTATCCTATTTCTTCCATCTGCAGATGCACGAGCAAACTGAATAAAATCTTTGATCCCCTTCACATACCTTGGCAAATACCTGCCCCTCAAGTCCATCCAACTCTTATCCATTTTCGTCTACCTAATACAAGTAAAAAATGATACTCATTATAAATATGAAACATGAATCCTATCATCTCTAACTTCTCTCTAAAGGGTAAGGTGGTCCTATCCTATTCGTGAATGCACAATCTACATTGCAATCAGTAGCAAATCAAATACTTGATTCCACTCGGACAAAATTTCGGCAACATCTCCCCACGGTTCTCCAAGTATACTAGATAGACGTTAGCACGCCTAAATATATACCCAGAGAACAATAGGAGACCGTGCTGAAATTTTGTCATAGTGGAATATTCAAGCATGCGCTATTGATTGCAATGCAGATTTATACATTCCCGAACTGTCTTCTCTGGACAATTCAAGAATCGATTTTCATACACACGAGCCCAATCGCGATTAAATTTCATGACAAGATTCACATGTGATGAAAATGACTCCCAAACGGGGCTAGGCTTACATGAATGCAATTACTAACTTACAAAACAATCACCAAATTCTTTTTTTCACGAAGTAATCCATAAAAAAAAAAATTAGGCCACACTCACAGCGGCCTTGTTGAAAAGGCGCATCAACACACAATATAGGAGAAAAGAGAACTGGAATCTCTTCTAGCCAAAACTCATCTAATCCAACACCTACATAGGGTGTGAGTTGTCGGACTGACTAGCAAGGTAACATGGTTCCAGAAATTATATGTGAGTGTGTGTGTGTGTGTATAATGTATATAGAGTATAATCATATACGTAAATGTGATAAATGTGTTCTGGGAGAAATGTGTCTTTTTATTTTTTTATTTTTATATTTTTAAGGTTAAAATTGGTAACCCCAATAATTTATCTGGAATACTGATGTTTTTTCATTGCAAAATTTATTCAATTGAGGCATAAAATATTTCTTAATTTTTTTGAACTAAATAAATCATTTTATTACGTTTGTTCATGTTGTTTTACTATATATACATATTTTGTCAATAAAATGATATTTTAGTTTTGCCAGACTAATTCGCTCATTACTCATGAGCTAACCCAGAAATTCCAAGAAATGTAAATAAAGTGAATTGAACTCAAAATTTTTAAATTTACAACACATCTTTCAAGTCAACTCGCTTATCACCCGGACTTTATATATACAGTTTTCTTAAGGGGGATGTCTACTATTTATCTAAGACTCGAGTCCTATCCTAGTTGGTCAAAGACTAGTGTGAGTTATAATTTCCCTTTCACTTTTATCATTTAAAAAAAATAGCCTTTTATTAATGATAATTAAGACTATTGTTTTGTGAGTGACTTATCATAATGAGTACCCATTTGGTGATAATGAACAAAAGCCCAAATGGTTATCTTAGGGGGATTTCCACTATTTATCTAAGACTCGAGTTCTATCCTAGTTGGTCAAAGACTAGTGTGAGTTATAATTTCCCTCTCACTTTTATCATTTAAAAAAATAGCCTTTTATTAATGATAATTAAGACTATTGTTTTTTGAGTGACTTATCATAATGGGTACCTATTTGGTGATAATAAACAAAAGCCAAACGGTTATCTTAGGGGGGATTTCCACTATTTATGTAAGACTCGAGTCCTATCCTAGTTGGTCAAAGACTAGTCAGTAGAATGCATTTTGACTGGTGTAAAAGGAAAGTTCAAGCTGACCATAGGAAGACTAGGCTGCAGATAACCAACATGCGTTTTGCTGGGCATGATAGTAAAGTTCATGGTTCAAGTTTTGGATCTTTATTTAATTGAGGTTATTGAAGCAGGAAAGCCTTTGTTATGTCTTTTGTTGGTTTTTTTTTTGAATCTTTATTTAAATGACATTGATGCCAAAGATTGATTCAATTTAAGATTGGTTAGAATGACAATAATAATAGGTAAAATTCTTCTATTGTTGATCTTGCCATCATTAGGCCCTTGGGTCTCTCAGACTTGCTTACTATATTATATGGATGGTAAATCATTGATTTACTTTTCCCCCATCTTTCACTTTAAAAAAGAGGCCATACCCTGCTTCTTTTTCTTTCTTCTCTGTTACTTAAACTTGGTTTTGAATGTGCTTTTCAGTTTTAAAGTGATTTTGATTTTCCAGGACTACGGTAACAGACCAAGACAAGCTAACTACTGCATAATCTGTTTGTACAATCTTGATTTTTTTTTTTGTGGGCACTTAGGTTTTCTGTTTACTGTTTGATGATCCTTAAATCCACTGGCAAAAAAAGTTGATGTTTCAATCATTCACTTTGCCATTTGGATTCTAATAAATATTTTTAACTAGATGGGGATTCGGGAGTTACCATTTTGGGAAAAAAGTCGTCGTTCATCTTGGTAGTTACTGTAGGATTACATCGTTTGTCGCCGTCCCCGATTAGACCATCCGTTGCCGTCGTTGTAGCCAAATCCAAAGTCCGCCGCCGCCATTGAGGAGAGTGAGAGTGACAGATCGAGAGGAGAAGAAAAATATTAGGGCGCGCAAGCAATCGAGAGGGAGAAGAAGAAACCAAGGGTCGCAGTCACATATATAGGGGTGCTTTTTAGTGACGCCCACTGTGCGTCGCAACCTAATACCTAACATGACGTTGTTCTAATAATACCACTATTAGCGACGCATACTGAGCGTCGCTAAGTTTAGTGATGCTTAGTGTGCATCGCTAATAAAGTTGTGCCCGTCGCCAAAAGATTGGCACCCTTTTTTTGGTGTAGGAATGCCTTTTTCTTGGTTTTTAGCGACGCGCATAATGTGCGTCGCTAAAGGATACTATTAGCGACGTATGTAAAGATCTGAAAAATCAGGTTAAATTTTTTGTTTTTGCTAGTAGGGCACTATTCATGTACTGTTTGTTGGTAGGGCGTTATACATGCATTATTTAGGCATAAGTCATGTTTAGGAGCATAATTTGAGTATGGAATAGAAGAGAAACATGTTTATAATGTTAAAATACACCTTCTGTGAAAATTTGAGCTTAATCAGAAATAGTTTAAAAAATTAGACCAAAAGGGCATCCCGGGTGGCTCGAGTGGAACTGGCCAAACCCGCTCGCAGGCGAAAATAAATTTTTTAGAAAATTTTCATTAAAAATAATTTTAAGAACTCTGGCTAAAGCAAAATGTCGGATTGAGGCATTTCGGGACGGGTTGTAATGTAACGGGGTCCCGAATTAATTAAGGGCAAAAGGGTCTTTTTGCCCCTTTACTATAAATACAGCCCCTTAGAGATAAAAATCTCAAAATTTGGTCTGAGAAGAAGCAGAAGTCGTGCATGGAGAGAAAAGTGAAGAAAACTTAAGGTTTTCCAAGTTTCAAGCCACCAAAACACATCTCTAGGCTAGGATTCTCACAAGACTTCCTTTTAGAAAGTTGTTTTCCACATCAAGGACTACATTCTCACCAATTGGTTTGGCTGCACAGCGAACACAACTCCCTAGGGTTGAGAAAAACCCTTTTAGGTATGATATCTTGCTAAGTTAGGAATAGATTTAAGTTTCCTTGCCCTTTTTATAAGTTGGTTGAATGATTTGTATGTTTATTTACTATTAAAAAGTCACTTAGGATGAAGATGCTTTGAAAAACCTAGAGTTGGTTGTTTGTGTATTTGTGTATTTTTTGAGTTCTTTGAGAATTTGTTAAAATGATGAAGATGTAATTTGAATGTATGTTTAAATTATTACATAGTGGCTTATATTCATGTAGATAGACGTTGTGTTTTGGAAGATATGGTTGTTTAATGCATTGATACTTTGTGAAATTATGTGTTCTTTGAGAATTGTTAAGATAGTGAACATGTGACTTGAGCATGAGTTGAAATTGATTGTATATAACATGTGTTCATGTGAGAGAAGTCTTGGAATTTGAAAGTTATAGTTTACATCATGAATGATGCATGATTTAAGGTGTACACCAAGTATTGATAAAATACCTCATTGTGATTGCATGAAAAAATTAAGGCATATTAGCATGGTGTGAACCTTTGGAAACATAATGTGGGTTGAGCACATTGGTGCTATGCATTATGAGGGTGTAGATCCTGTGGTGAAAAACCTAAAATTGGCCATTGGTACTCGCGATCCAACGGGGACGGACCGTGAAGCGAGACATACGATTGGTACTCGCGTTCCAACGGGGAAGAGCCGTGAAACGAGACATGAGTGTGGCATAAAGTTGCATGTGTGTGTCATGCATATTGACATTGCATAGCATTGAGGGATTGGAGGATTATAGCTTCTCAATGTACACTTGCACATGCCACGCCTTAAATCTTGTTCCTTGCATTAGCATTATGTCATACCAGCAGTTGAGCTGACCCTTCGTGGGATATCATATTACAGATGAGGCTCCTGGTACTTGAGACTTGATGAAGTCTTGAAGAGCGGAGGAGAAATGGACCACGAAGGATATTTGGCCTTAGGGTATAATTTTTAAGTTGTATGAGGGCATAAGCCCAAAGACATGTAATGAATCGTAAAAATCTTGTGTATTATGAACACCATGGGCAAGGCCCTAAAAATTGTAATGAGCATGAAGTTTGTAACCTTTAAGTTCAAGTACATGTGTATTTATGATGGATTGTGTAACACCCCGACCTGATTAATTAATAATTAGTCCGCTAATTATTAATTAGAAACAAGATAACAAATAATTAAGAAAATTTATCAGGACTTTTCGATAAAATGCAATGGACAGGTCTTGAATCCTTGACCCAAAAGAGCAAGAAAACTTAATCCCAAAAAGTTTACCACTTGGCCCACAAGCACTTTTATGCTTTGTTATGCATAAGATATGTATATATGTATCATATAATGTATAAATTCTGATTTATCAAAATGAGGTGGCAGCCCCTCATTGGACCACCACACCCACCAATCAAGTTTCATGCAACAAAAGTACCATTTTTATAATGAAATAAATATGATGTATATGATATATTTTTATGGGTTGTTGGGTGAAATCAGAATTCAAGAATGGTGTGTGTGTGTGTGTGTGTACGGTTGTGTGTGTGTGTGTGTAGGATTGAGTGTGAAACACTCAATAGAGAGTGGTGATGGCAGGAGTGGTTGATGGAATATACAAGGAGACTTCAGGGTATGGGTGTGTAAGTCTGATTTTAAAGAGAGAATAATAGAGAGAGAGAGAGGAGTGAGAGAAACTTTGTATTTGAGATGGTGTGTGCATGGTGTCTCCATTATAGGTGCACAAAGGGAGAGAGGGCTGAACCCTACCTGTAGAATGGACAAGATTTGGAAGCTCAGTCGTGAGCCATAAAGGAACGGAGGTCTGACCTAAGGTATAAGCTCAAACTGCTTTGATTTTGTGTAGATTTTGATACTGTTTCAATATCATTTAAGCCATAGGAAATGCATGCATGATATTTAGAGTTGAGACCTTAAATCAGAGCATGAAAACGAGACCTTGAAACAGGCCTAGAACACCAAACCAGTGAGAACCGCCATGGATGGACCTTAGTGGTGCAGGTCTGAAACGACCCTCACCAAACTGATCTTTAATAGTCTAAACCTGATTTAGACCTTATAAGGGTTCTAAAAACCGAAAACCGCGACTCCAACACTCAGGTTAAGGCCCCTAAAAACGAAGTTGCAGGTCACGAGTTGGTGACCCAACTTCACCAATGGAGCTTTAGATCTTGTTTTTAGGACATAGATTGAACCGCCATGGCCTAAGGAGCCTAATAAACCAAGCCAAACATGGAATAGTACTGAAATGAGCATGAAATGAGCGATTTACAATCGCTATTGTCGGAGTTCAAACCGAGCTTACACACTGTTTCGAGGCTTGAAATTAATGCCAAGTCCTACCCTCGTATTCCAGAAACATTTTGGTGCAAAAAAACAGAGGGTTTGAATGGTTAAAACTCCACGAAATCAAAAAGAAAAGAAAATCGAGAATTAGGGCAAACTGGGGAAGAAGAAGGGGAAGACGATAAACAGTAACTGGGTCGGTTCGAGTCGGTTTCGGGTCGGGATCCGACCCGTCGCACAAACGGTTAAGTGGGACGGCACCGTTTTGATGTTTAAAGTTTTTATTTTAAATCCTGAAATAGACCTATTTAGCTACAGGTGTATGAAACTGGAACTTAGTTTTAGAATAAACTAAACCTGGACAAGGGGCCAATTGGGGATAGAAGGAATAACATATTCCGGTTTCCTGAAGGGAATTGGACCGGATGGTTTAAGAAGATTTTGGACCGGTTCAGCTAGTGGAACCCTAAACCAAACGGTTCTGAACCCTTACTTTAGGAAAATTGGTTTTGAACCCCCCAAACTTCTTAAAATTATATTTGACCCCCAACAGTTCTGGATATTTGTACTCTGGCCCAGTTTCTGAAAAACTTGTGCATTTAAGCCCTTGAAAAATAATTAATTAATAAAATAATTATTTTAATTATTTTATTAATTAGGTAAAATTTCTATTTTACCCCTGGACATTAATTGAGTCAACCGAAGTCTAAATAAAATAAATGAATAGTATATTTTTACTATTTCGGACATTCCGGACTCAATGGTGGAGTCCAATTTGTGAAACCAAGTTCCGAAAAATACAGACACACAATTGGTAAATGACTGAATCACCCTTGATACTGTACAAAGCCCAAATAAAGTCCAAATTGGGCAAAATTGATACCAATAGAAGCCAAAATACTTATGGACTCATATATATGATTAAATTATGATTCGGGGTCACAACGTCAGGAAATATAAAATTACCAAAACGCCCCTGATGCTATACAAAATCTAAATGAGGTCCAATTGGGACGAAATTAATACCGATAGAAGCCCAGATACTCGTGAAACGGTACACATGATTAAATGATGAATCGGGGTCAGAATTTCACGGAACGTAAAATGACCAAAATAGCCCTAAGCATGGTATGTGCAAAGTAGAGGTCGAATAAAGGTCAATCTGACCTAATAAATTATCATGAGCATAAGTATGAAAATCAAAGGGCTAAATATGACTCCGGAACAGTCAACGTATAAAATAAAAAATGACTAATGTGTCCCGATGATCAAAAGCAGATACCAAATGAAGTCCAAAAGACTAAAAAATTTGTATATACGATATGTGGACTATTTGAGGACCATGATAGGGTCCGGGGCAAGAATGACAAAATTATCATTTTGCCCCGAAGGGCAAATAAGTGCTTAATTGATAATGCCTGGAGCCAAAATGACTTAAAATATTATTCGGACAGCTGCTAAGCCTATCTAAGGAATTTAATAACATAAGTTGAAACCCAATGTGTAATACCCCGACCCGAGTTAACCGGTAGCTGACCCTGGTTGGATCGAACCATGAAATGTAACCCTGAACTGTAAGCCAATATATGACATAAATAAATTAGATAGAATGTTATGTTTGATTATGACGCATGAGTATGAGAGGTAGGCAGTCACGGGTGCCCGGGTGCCGTTGCACCGGAAGCCGAGTTTACTGGAAAACGTGCAAGTGAATATAGACGTATAAATATTTAAGGTAAATCTAAATGATTATGAACATTATATATACATATATATCCATACGGTTGGATGATATATATATATATATATATTATAATGCAATAAAATGGAAAGAAAGGAAATCAAATTGGAAGTAGTGAACTGCATGTGGGTTGTGTGTGGTGGCAACATGCGGTACATGTGTGTGTTAGGTGGTAAGGCCACCGACTGAAAATCAGTCAAGAGAAGGCCATGTGTGAGGTGCTGTGTGTGCTGTCACCGCAGCTACAGGTGGCAAAAGCCACCGACTAGGGATCGGTTAAAGGGAATGAAGAAAGAGATTGGAAGAGTAAGAAAACTGAATCGCAAGAGCAGGAGGGAGAAGAGGAGAATAGAGAAAGGAAGGACAGAAATTAAAGTTCAGGAAATCGGCTAAGGATAGGTAACCTATTTCATCTTAATCTCTTTAGTTTTACTCTCTGTTATCATAGAATTGATTACTGAATTGGTAGGACTCGAAATAGGAAAGAAAAACAAGAAAACCAGAACTGGGTTTACGGTTGGAAATAGTGATTAAACATAGGTGAAACCAAATGAAAATTTAAACCACGATATGAGTAATACACTGCCCCAGGATTCCAAAACGCTTTGAATCAGTTTAAATGGTCAAGAAATGGCCATTCTGTGGCCAGTTATTCCCTCACCGGTGCAACACCGGAAACTGGGAATGGGTGTTGGAAAACCGATGATATGGAGAGCCAAAATTAGTCCTAAAACGTTTCTCTAAATCCTAGATTTCACTTGGAACAAAAACAGTAAGAAATGGACGTGAAATCATTAAGATCCGTAGGGAATTTCACTGTTCCGGCGACTGTGGCCGGAAAATCCATCGGAGAAGAAGACCGGATTATAGGGGGTTCTTTGGGTTAAAATGAAACCGGGTTTGGGTCGGACCGGGTCGGAACCCGATTGGAATTAAATGGGTTAGCTCATCCGGTTCTCAGGATCAGACTGAACCGGTTGGTTCAGTGTGGAATTAAACCGGTTTAGGGTTTCTGGTTGTGAACCAACTGGTTCAGACCGCAACTCTGAGGAATTATGAATTGACCCCAGAAATTTTATGAAATGTCACTGTGGCCCAAACAGAAAAATTAATAATATATTAATTTTTACAAAAATGCCCCTATTTCAAATATGGGTCAAACGAAGTTCAAATGATGCAAATAAATAGTCAATTTTTATTATCTCGGACATTCTAAGATCAATGGTGAGGTCCGTTTCATGAGACGGAGTCCCAAGAAATAAAATACCCGTAAAAGTGTAAAATGACCATTGTGCCCTTTTAAGTACAAATGTCCAAATGGAATTCCGCGAAAGCCTAAATTGACTTTCTTCGGCGTCCCGGAATCAATGGTAAAGTCTAAATAAGTATTAGAAATACTTATCATAGCAAGGCATAGAATTATTTTGAAACGTATTTACTGATATATAAGGAACTCGATCGAAAAGGGCAAACCGACAGAAGACTGATTTAGGAATGCATTAGAGGTAAGTAAATTCACCTTCTCTTCCATATGGTGTGTCCAAGCCAAGTTTATTCTCGTACTGCCAAACTTGTACTCTTAAACGTACCTGACGTTATTGTTTCCACAATGTGATATTGTTCTATCTTGTAGACTTGATTGACTACTGTATCATTATTATGGTGTTGAACCATGCTTTGAAAAGCCTATTGCTATGTTCCATTGTATATAGGATATTCCATTTTATACTTCTATGGAATTACTTATGATCATGATATGTTTATACACACCGGATTTGTTGTAGAGATCTGAAAAAAATGAGGGAAAATTTTTTTGTTTTGCCGGTAGGACATTTGGCATACACGGTTTTGTCGGAAAAGTCCAGTTTTGCCGGTAAAGCATCTAAATGCGTCAGTTCACCGTTTGACATGTTTAGAAGCATATTTGGAGTGTGTCATAGAAGAGAAATATGCTTAGAATATTGTGAGATAGCTACTATTCAGATTTTAGCTAAAACGGAAACCATTTCAAAATTGGACAAAAATGGCGTTCGGGTGGCCCGGGTGGAACGAGCCTAAACCGACCTCAAATGAAATTTTTTTTTTTTAAGAGTTTTCATTTAAAATAATTTTATGAACATTGGTTAAAACCAAATTTTAAATTGAAACGTTTAGGAATGAGTTGTAGAGTAACGGGCTACGGGACTCATTAAGGGCAAAATGGTCATTTGCCCTTAGCCCCTTTGTCCTCTACTATAAAATGAACACTTGGGGCCATTATATACACATATACACTCTGAAATTCAGAGATATCTCGTCCGTGGGTGAAAAATAGACAAAAGCCCTAGCTTTTTCAACTTTCTAGCCTCCGAAACACGCACTTCGAGGGGGATTTTGGCTGAGCTTTCTTCTGGAAAGTTGTTCATCTCCACGAGTACTATATCTCTACCAAACAGTTCGGCCATCCAGCGAACACAGCCACCGAAGTTTAAGAAAAACTGATTTTAGGTATGGTTTCTTGCTAAGCTAGGAATAGATTTAGTTTTTCTTGCTTTGATACATGTTGATTGAGCTGTATATATGTTTAATTAATGCTAGGAAGTTACCTAGGTGGTGTTGAATTGAAATACCTAGAGTTGGAAATTTGGGACTTTATGTATTCTTTGGTTTATTTGATGTTTTGTTGCTATGAGGATGATGTATCTTGCCTTTGTATTTGATTGCTATATTTGATGTGTATTTATGTGATATTTAATTGACATCTTGGAAGGGAATGGGTTGTGTAATGTATTAGTCTTTTATGTGATGTTAGTGACTTTGTGAAATTCATTGTGGTTAGTGAAATGGTGACATTGTGGCTTGAAAAATATGTTAAGTTGTGTGGTCATGACCCATGTTATGTGAAGCATGGTATGGAAATTTAAAGTTATGAATCATGTGGGGTTTAAAGGCATGACTTGAAAATGCACACCATGTGTTTGATCATTTGTCACATTGAATTTGCATGATAAAATCATGGCATGTTGGCATGGTGAAATTTCTTGGACACATGGTGTGAGTTGAGCACGAAGTGCTATGCATTATGAGGGTGTAGATCCTATGGTGAAAAACCCAAAATTGGCCATTTGGTACTCGCATGCCAACGGAGTCCGGACCGTGAAGCGAGACATGTATCGGTGCTTGATTGACCCGACGGGCGACGGCCCGTGAAACAGGTGTGGTACTCGATGGACCATCAGATGCGATCCGTAAAACTGAGACATGGGTGTGGCATAAAGTTGACATGGGTGTGGCGTAGAGTTGCATGGGTGTGTCACGCATAATTTCATTATATCGTATTAATGAATTCATGAATGTGATATAGAGTTTGTATAGATTGATTAGAGAGGCATGTAGAAATGAATGTACACTTGCACATGCCACGCCCTAAATTTGTTGCTAGTATTAGTGAGTTATCATACCAGCAGTTGAGCTGACCCATTCGTGGGCAATATATTTCAGATGAGGCACCAGCTGCTTGAGACTCCCTTGAGTGTTGAAGAAAAAGGAAGGAAATGGATTTTGTAGAAGATTTGACCTTTGGGGGCATGTTTTGAATGTATGGGCATAAGCCCACTTTATTGTATTTTATATTTGACACAAAAAATTGTAAACTTTAGGCCTTGGTCCATTTTACCTTGTATGAACTGTAACTCAAAGGAATGTATGATAATTATGGTTTAAGGCGTATTGTATGGATATGTTGGACCTAGTTAGTACATGTTTAATTTTGAAGGACTTGTGGTCACCGGGTGAGGGTGGATTGTTGATGCAATAAGAATCATATATGTTGTGAAAAATTTGGTGGGTTGTTTACTTAAATGTGTATGTGAATTTTGTGAATATTAGGTGATGAAAATACTTGGGAAAATAAGGGGAAACTATGTTCAAATTTTGGTAGAATCAAAGTGGGAAATAGGTGTGTAAATGACTTTTTAAAAAGGAGTGAAAAAATGTCAAAATGGGGGTTTAGGAACCTTGAACAAGGGGGCTAAAAGTGGGAAGAAAAGAGGGCTTAAAAGACTTGGAAAAAAATTCAAAAATGGATAAATTGGTTGCAGCCATGAACAGTGAAAAATCAGAAAATCAGAAAATCAGAAAATCAAGCCTCTGTTGCTACAATGCCCCGACTGCCCCCGCGCCCCCGCACGCGCGCCGCGCGCGCAGCCTGCCTGCCCGCGCGCACAGCCCAGCCGCCCGCGCGCGCGCTGCCTGTCCCCGCGCGCCCTGCTGCGTGCTGCCCTGCTGTCCCACCTGCAGTGACACCCTGCTGTCCAGCCCTGTTTCACCACCCTTTTGACCATATTTTTGAGCCGTTTTTGGGACATCTTGTGGACTATATTTGGACACTATTTTGGGCCATGTTTGGCCAATTTTTGGGACACGTTTGGGGGCCCCTTTTGGGCTGTTTTAGGGACTTGTTTGGGCCATGTTTTGGCCATATTATGACCTAGATTTCAAGGCCATGTTTGGCCATCCACTAGGGCCAACTTTGGGCTGACATTTGACCATCTTTTTGACCATGCCTTAGACCATTGTTGGGGTCATCTGAGATATCATTTTAGAGAAATTCTTGGGGTTGATTTAAGGCTGTTTTAAGGATCATTTTTGAATATGGCTTAAATTAATTGGAACATTAATGGGGATAAGGACTGGGGTGACATTTGGGGACCATTTTGAGTTAAAGTGGAATGGCAACCGTTTTATTTTAACCTTGGAAGGAATTCTAGGAATAATGACAAGAGATACTTCAATTATATTTACTGCATTGTCACTTCTTTTCCTTTCTTTTATTTCGTTCAGTCACTCCTCGGGTTCGTGGAAATCTGGGGCGTGACATTTGTGCTCAGTCACAATATCCATCTGATGCTTTCTATTTGACTGGAGACCTAAGGGTCGAGTCCGTGAACGGACAGGTGGCAGGAATGAATTCCTCGTAGGCTTCCACCAGTAATTTTACTAGCATGTTTACTGGCATTTCCATTGACATTTCACTAGCATTCCATTTGCATTTTTACTGGCATTGTACAGAATAAAATCATCTCTTATTTGATTGATATGATTGCGATTGTTGAATGATACTATTCCTTATGACTTATCTTACATTGAGAGGACATTCCTTATTGTTTTGATTGCGATCGGTTTATTGTGGCAGTACCTTCATATTGATATATTGTTGTCGAGAGTTTCATGTTGATGTTATGTCCATTACTTCTGATTGTACATTGTGTCCATCGTTTATTGGCCCTTATGGCAACTGTACCCATTGGCTATCACAGCATCTCTTTTATCCTATTCTTATACCAGTGTCGGAGATCTGTTTTTGCTTGCTGAGCTCTCGTAGCTCATTCCACCCTCCCCACCCCCATTTCAGGTACTGACGCCACGAGACCTCGGTAGGAGTCTGAGAGCGTAGGAGGACATTTTGAAGAACTGTACCAGTCTATGTTTAGTTTTCTCATGTACTCACCACCCACGGGTGCTGGTTATGTCTGGTTCTCATTTTGTTATTGTAGAATCATGTTATGTATAGAAAATACTTCCGTTGACATTATGTACTGAAAAGACTTCCGCTGATTATAGACATTGATAAGACTTCCGCTGTTATTGTCTTAAGATTTTAGTACTTTGCATATTAGTACTATGATACAGGAAGGGAAAAAGTAGGGACGGCCTTAGGGTCGGCCCCGCGACACGAGATCCGCATAGGGTAGGTTTCGGGTCGTGACACAATGAGTGGGTAATAGGCCAATGAACTTAATTAGGCCATCTGATAGACTCCTAAGATGATGAATAAGACATGAATGAATGAATTCTGTTATGTCTCTGATTATTGATAATTATTCAAGCTATGTGAGGATATGCCTGAAGTAATTGGAGATTATCAGAGTATTTGCAAATGGGAAATGCAATACTAAGAAACTGAGGTAAGTAAATCTGAACTTTGTTATGTAGTCCTTCCTCAGCCAGTCACATTTATTTGCATGTGCTGCCAAACTTGTACTCCATTTCCTACCTAATGAACCTGAATTCTTGATTGATGCCAATCTACTTGTGATTACCCAATGAACTTGATCTCCTTGATTGATGGGAATCGACTTGTGATTATTTGTTCATGCTTATGCTTTGGGTTCGACTTGCTTGCTTATATCATTTTGCGATCTTGACTTGTCAATGCTTGAGCATGCTTATACCATCCTGTATATCGTGTTATGATCTTGTAATATATTTGTTGTTGGAAATATTGTTTGTTCTATACACTTGTGCATCGTTGATTGAGACATGGTTGTTCTCAGCAGCCCGGTAACATAGCTGTAAAAAGTTATAGTTATATATTATTGCCTTGAACGGGTTATGTTCTCGGCAGCCCAGTAACATAGCGGGTGAAGCTATGGTTATATTATGTTGCCTCGAACTGACTAGCTACGACCCACATCCTTGTTCCTGTGGAGAGTAGCATGATCATGATATTTTATATGTGCTTGGGGTTGTGCTCAATCACAACGGCCCATATATTCACAGAATTGCGTGGGGGAAAGACCCTTTGGGGTCTGTTGTGTCCTACGGAACCTGTAGTAAAAGAGCTCTGACGCTATTCAGTACGCCCGGGATAATGAGGCGAGGCTGAATGTGCGTTGTAATGGGGTATGCCAGGCCCCGAGTGATTCACGCATTCTAGGTTGTTAGTATTCGATGATGATATATCCTTGGTACTCATTGAGTGATCATATTCTATGCCCTGTGAATGATCATATTATTGCGATCATGTTATACATTACTCGATGATGATATATCTTGGTACTCGTTGGATGATCACATCTTACGCAAGCATGTTATACTTTTGATTGGCTATCGTATTTGTTATGGCAGCAGATTATCATGATTAGCTAGATCCCGGTTGTTGGATTCATTATTACTATCTTCTTGTATCTTATTTTGGGATAAGGCCTTTGGACCCTCGAGTCATTGTTGTACACCTTGGTGACTAGCTATGTATTTCTTGTTGCTCATTTGGCTATTGGCTATTTGTTATCCCTTTCTTCTATTATTCTTGTGAACTAACCCTGACCCATGGCAAAGCTAGGAATTTACTTACTGAGCTTATTTCAGCTCATTCCATTTATCTAACATTTTTCAGGTGACATTATGTGGGATGAAATGCAATGAGATAACTAGTGGAACTAGTGATGCACAATGAACAACACTGACGATATCAACTCCAAGTCAAAGATTGAATGTAAACACTGTAAGGTTAAGTTCACAATTTGTATTACAATATTACATCATTAGTGATGAGGTTAGCCTAGTATGTTAGATCACTTTGATTAAATTGTACTTGGAGACATTCTGATTGTTGATCATTAGAGATGAGTTTTGATTAGCTGAATTGTATTGGTGTGACTTCCGCTTAAGTAATTTGTTGATATAGAATGGATGAATTGGAGCATGTATATTGATACTTTAGAGATATTTGGTGACTGATTCTAGACATGCTCTAATGTGTTTGGAGGAATTGCATTTATAATTTAAATAGGATTTAATTTCCGCTGCTTTGACCCTACATTTAGAATGTAATTCATTGTAAAGTTCAAAGTTGCCTTTGGTTGGTCGCATTGACAGCGGGAAAAACCGGTAAGGTGGCCAACTTGCATCACGTCCTTGAGATCCGCGTAGGGTGGGTTTCGGGTCGTGACAGATTGCATATTTAAATGACGTATGCTTAATTTCTATGAGATTGTGGCCATCGAGTGAGGATAGAATGTGTAAATATTTATTTATATATATGAAGTCTTATGAATATTAGGTGGGAAAAGACTTAGAAAATAAAGGGGATTATGTTAAAATTTTGTAAAATTAAAAGATTTGTTGTCACGACCCGAAACCCACCCTGTGCGGATCTTGTATCGCGATAGCCACCCTTTGGCCCGGGGGCCATCGGGCAAGGCTCACATAAGCGACGATATCGGACGGCGGTGCGGCCTGTGTTTGCGGAAGCGTGAAAAACTTTTTCTTTTCTTTTCTTATTTTTAAATTTCCTCATATCCGCCTGGTACTGTCGTTCTTCAGAACGGAACACATGATTATACATTCAAAGCATAATAAAAACTTAAAGACTTTATAATTAATACATGTTCAGCTGCCCCGTGGGGCTTAATACATAACAGTTTTACTATATTCTAATACAAAATGTGACTACGCAAAATTCTATAGTGCTTTCCAAAAAGAACTGCTAGTCCTGTAAATAGCTGTTTACGCCCTTCCTCAAAATGGGCCAGCACTAATCATCATCATCATCAAGTCAGGACTGTTGTCAGTCACTTGAAAGGGGGTCGGATAAAAACTCGGGTAAACTAATCTAAGCTTGTGAGCAATTCCAACATTTGTCATGGGTTTTCAATTGGCAGTGGTTTAGCACAAGAGAGTTATAAAACAATCACTACCAATTGCTCATATAGTTCAAATACAGAATATTTGTATTCTTTAAAATAGATAGCTTTGAAACATTTAAAGTATTCAAGCTAGACATGTACTTCTTTAAATAGAGTATAAGAATTTCAAAACATATAGATATGCATAGAAAAATGAAAGTAAAATCTGCTTCCATTTTCAAAACATATCATTTTATCACTTTTATTAGTAGAATCCGTTTCGAACCAGATTCCAGTTTTACTTATGTAATAAAGAATCTCATGCCTGGGGGATTAGATCCTGCTACATGGTATTCTTCATGTCAATTGAGTTCCGAAGAACCCAAAATCATTCTTAGTGCTTATGCACAACTTATCTTACATTACTAATAGCTACAGGAGGCATAAAAACATTTACAAGTATATGCTACGAAAGCATTTACACATGGCCTCATCGTAGTTGCATTTAAATACATTTAACACATGGCTTCTTCAAATAGATGTTTTTCATGAGCGTTTTAAAACATAATGTTCATGACTTTATGATAAAATCTTCAAACACTTGGAATATGCAAATTCAGAATATTTAAAAAGATTTGACATTTTAAACTTAGACATGCTAAAATATATTTTAAGAAAACTATAGCTGAAACCATTCACTGAGCATGTCACAATAGGGTTATAAGAACAAAGATACTTTAAAACAGGGATCAAGTAATACTAAATTCGATATTCAAATGCTTCACATATTTTGAACTTAAAACTTCTTCAAACCATGGAGTTAAATCTCCACTTCAAATACATGATTACTTACCTCTGTCTTTAGGATTAGTGCTAATAATGCGTTGTCCCACTTCCTTTGTAGTTCCTAAGAATAATTCGTAAATAGTCTCATTAACTTCATATTCACTATAATATCACCTATTGATGCTTCTTAACTTATGCTTAAATCGTATTAAATCCTGATTTTAATTTTAGGTGTTATAATCTTAAAGTATACTCTTCTGGTAGTTTCATTAACTTTTAGGGTTGCTTTCATAACTTCACTAATTCATATGTTATATTTGTTCGTACTTCAATTCATAATATGGACCTCACCATTGAGTCCGGAACGTTGAAGAAAGTCAATTTAGACCTTCTCGGACTTCCATTTGGCTTTAGGGGTAATTTGGTCATTTTACACTTTTAAGTGTCTTTATTTTTTAAGGTCCCGTCTCGCAAAATGGACCTCACCATTGGTTTCAGAATGCCCAAAATAGTTAAAATACACTATTCACATGTTTAATTTGGACATCAGATCATTTTACCATTAATTAATTAATTAATTTAATTTAATTAATTAAAATTTTCTTGTATATAATATATATATATATATATATATTATATGCCAATATATCCCACGGGCTTGCCTGTCTATGTGGGTTTGAGGGTTGGGTTTAAGGTCTTGGGTCTTGGGAGGTCTGCCGTTGAATCCCAAGGGCTGCGGCCCCTTAATTTTTCTTAATTATTTTCTTTAATATAATATATATATATATATATATATATATTTGGTGAGAATTATTCCCACGGGCTTGCCTGTCCAAGTGGGTTAAGGGCCTTTGTTCATGCGGAGGGTTGAGGGTTCGATTCTCAAGGGCTACGGCCCCTTTTATTTTTTAATGGATTTCCAATCTAAACGGCGGATAAGCTCTTAAAATACGGACAGGCTATCTTATTCGCGTCAAGGTTATCAAATCTGGCCCAAAGCCATGTAACCAAACAGTCCATATCCATGTTTTTAAAATTTTAAAACCTTTAAGCCCAAACGACACCGTTCCACTTATGCGGTGGCTACCCCCTCTTCCCAACACGCCTGATTCAATTAAGTTGGCGAGTTGACTCATCATCTTCTTCCTCAATTTAGCTACTGTTGCCCTAATTTTTGAAGTCCTAAACTTCCAATTTCGTGCATTTTGGCTTGTTCAAATCCTTCTGTTTTTTCTCTAAATTGTTTCTAAAACATCAAGGATCATTTGGCATTCATATTAGAGCTCAAACTGAGCTCAGGTGCTCGGTAAAAGGTTTGATAATCAAACCTGTAACTTAATTGTTCATGCTCGTTTTGGGACTATTTCTCTTGGGATTTCTTCTGTTTTGGTCCCCTCATCATGGGGCTTCATTTCTCATCCTAAGATTTGGGTTTAGGTGTAAGTTCATAAGGTTGGGTTTCAAAACCCGAACCTGCAAGTTAGGTTTTGATGGTCTTCCTTTGGAATTTTTGGTCGCGTCTGAGTGTTTTTGAAACACTTTGGGGATCTAGTTGAGGTCCCAATAAGCCAAACAAGGTTTGGTTTGCATGGTCTCAGACCTGCTCTAGGAAAGCTCCATCCATGGTTGCTCTTCATGGGTCTAATGTTTTAGGGCTGTTTTTAGGTTCCATTTCATGCCTTGTTAAAATATATATATATATATATATATATATATATATTCTAAGGATATTTAATGCTCTAGGCAAGCTCCATCCATGGTTGCTTTTCATTTAATGTTCTAAGGATATTTGTGTGTTATATGTATATTATATTATACACACACTAGCACACATGTAAACACACACACACACACACACTCAATTGACACTTTTCACACACTCTTTCACAATTCTGCACGCACACATACTTTTGTATTTATAATGGTTTTTATATATATATATGTATATATATAATTGTTCATGTGTATATATATATGTACATATATATATATATTCGACTCTATACTCACACAATACACACTTAATGTGTGTATTTGCATGTGTTAATATACATATATAATTATATGTATATTACTATATACTTGTGACACATAACATAATTATGTAATTGAAAATATACATATTTGTATATTTCTCGACCCTTGGTCCTATTTCGTAGTAAGTTCTGGACTATCGTTTGTGTTCTCGTAAAATGTGTCATTAGGTTCGATATTTTGGGTTGGGGTATTGCATTTGTTAGGTGTGTAAAATACCCTATAATAGGTGAGAAAAGTGCTAAAAAGTGAGGGTTAAAAACTTTGAAGAAATGGGCCAAAAATGGGGAAAATGTAGCCTTCAAAACTTGGGAAAAAAATTTACAAAACAGAGAAAATCAGTGCAACAAACAGAGAAACTCAGTTGCAGTAAATACATTGTTGCAACAGTGTTTCTGCAGAACAGCCCCTGGTTAGCCCCCCCATGCAGCACCCCACGCGCGTGCGCCATGCGTCCGCGCTTTTGTTGCCTGCCCTGCCTCCTGCGCGCCAGCCTAGTGCTTGATAGCCCATGGCACCCAGCCTGACACCCCTCTTGACACCTGCCCTTGGCTACCTTTTTGAGCTATGTTTGGGCACCCTTTCAGACCGTGTTTGGGCACCCTATTAGGCCATGTTTGGCCACCCTTTTGGGCCATTTTTGGTGACCTTTTTAGGCTATGTTTGGCCACCCTATTGGGCTATGTTTGGCCACTTAGACCAATTTTGGTAGACCTTTTGACCTATTCTTGGCCGATGCCTTAGGGCATTTAGGGCCCATTTGGGCCATTATTCCAAGACATTTTTAGAGATATTTTGGGGCTAATTTGGAAACCATTCTTGACATGACTTAGACCTATTTTGAATAGTGATTAGGGGAGATATTTAATTGGCATTAGAAGACCATTTTGATTAAGTCAAATAGCAAGTTTTCATCTCTAATTTTGGGGAAACATGGGAGAAATAAATGCAAAATCAACTAAATCCATTTTAATGGCCATTCATTTACTTTTCGTATTTCATTTCACCCATTCACTGGGTTTGTGAAAATTCAGGGCATGACATACGAAATAATGAATACCTTATTCGGAGATTCCAAATTTTGGGCAATTGTGCTCATTTTTGTAGCAGAATGAATTACGAGCGCCTTTGAAATGTTATTTAAAATTTCTTCATTGTCTAATCTCCTAAAGATTTGAGGTAAATAAATAAAAAATGTATTCGAAAAAATGTAAGGTTATATTAAATTTACAAATCAAGAATATGCAATACCATGATTGTAAGTTTTTTGCTTTAGGTATATCTGGATCTATCAATATGTATGTTGTCATAGTTGTTGAGAGCCCAATTTTCCTAAAAAAATGTAAAAGAGAACAATTTCTTCTTTAATGCATAGAATATGCCTAATAGTACATATAGATTGGAGGAGTCATAAATAGGTTACTGTATAGTTCTTTTATTTGTAAATCTATTGCAACTATGACTGGCCTTGACTGCAACATTGCAAAAAGTGCATCACACTCACTGTGAACAAATCTGTCCCAAGTTGTGAAAATGGTTGGATGTAACCTAAAATAAATTTGTAGTACAAAATATTAGTTGTTGTAATGTAAAAAAGATGATGGAATGTCATTATTTCAAGATCATAAACAAAATAAATACTAATCCAGTATCAATAACAGTAATCTCATAGAAAGATATATCCACGAGATCGCTCTTCCTTTTCCTTTTTTCCTCATGAGACACATTGATGACAATAGAAACTATATCTGTTGATACATAAAACACAAAAAATCTATTAAAAGTTGAGAAAGAATATACACTCGACTTACAAATCTAAAATACTGATTTTTAGAATCAAAAGGGTAAATAATGTTATATTATGTATATATGATATTGTTAGTATGAAATCAAGCATACAAAATAAAAGAAAATAAGCTTTTAAGATTAGTATTTCAAATAGAATTTTTAATAAAAATAATAATAACTATAAAACGCCTTAAAAAGTACAATAAGATATCGACAAAGATTGCGATAAAATGCATTTTTTTTTTACTATAACTGACACAAAGTGTTCCAAAGGAGTATCAAAATAATATGGTCGAGATTCATAATCGAAATGAAAGTAGGAAAGAAATAAATAATGAATTCATAAACACTTGTATGAATTATAATAGAACAAATTAAAATAGCATGTGTAGTTAATTAAGTAAGACACTTTACCAACTATGGTATTTACAACTGTGAGGGTTGTCAAGTTAAACACTCTTGTTGGTATGTTTTGATGATCCTCTTTAATTTTTTGAACTTGGTATAACTTTTTATCTACATTTGACATGTTTACTCTTTAGATCCAGTAGGCTGGTATTATATTTTGAGTTTAGTCACCAAATTGTTGGAGATGTAATAGTTGTTATCAAGTTTTAAAGTATCTTTAAAGAGAGTTATATAATCTTCAAAGATGACAGCCTAAATTTTCATACCCTGTGAAAATCAAATATATCAGAAAAAATTTTGATTCTCATAAAAGAAGTTAGATCTTTAGAAAACACAAACCTCTTCATCCATTAATGTCATATTTATTTAAGTTGATTGTTCATCCCTTGAGTGTGAAGGGCCGACCTATCTTATAACTTTTACCTTAATAATCCATCTTATGGTTCATTTTGATAACTGGTGAAGAAGCATGTATGGTCTTTCCATTGTTACTATTGTATGCTTTTGAAGACCTACAAAAGTAATGAAAGCAGTTAAGATCGACACTGCCATTAAAAAAGAATAGTGAACATAACATAACATCCATGATTAAGTATTAACAATATTAGTCAAACACAAAAGTGAAGAAAACTAAAATATCATTAGGTAGAAAATTGCAAGAACAACAAACATTTAATGAATGGATTAGTTTCAAATAAAAATAATACATCCAAAAGGAAAAGTTAAAAAAAAAAAAATTCCACAATATGAATAGTTGACTTGAAATTTAATTTTTGAAGTTATTACTAAATAAAAGCAACGAAATTACGAACCTACATTTAATATCAGCTATAGCATTTAGATGTCACAACTAAAGGGGCTATTGTATGCTTGTTAGGCTTAAGACCTTAGAGTTGACAACATTTCTAGTGCATGAATTTTCATCGTTGTTGTCTGAAACGGGTTTGATTAAAAACTTGACTATATGGGGAGATCTTCCCCTAAATAGGGCAACATGTCGTTGACCATGTGAAAACATAGGCTCTGGTAAGTAGATCCCAACATTTTCAAATGTTTGTACTTGAGCTTTGTCGATTTCATTGAGAAACAAAAACGAATTGGAAATTGTTTCCTTACAAAAGAAAAAGGAAGGTTTTCATTTTCAGCTGGTTGTAGCGGGATGTAAGGAAGGAATACACTTTTTCCTTTATAATGACTAGATGTAATCTTTGCGTTAATAATATCCTTGTTAAAATCTTTACATATCAATCGAGTGGCACTACATAATCTAGAAAATGGATCGATGTTTCTGAGCAACATTATGGGGCAATTTTTCTTTAACTTCAATCTATGAGGGGGTAAACCAGCTGGAGTTAAAGAGTTTAGGAATTCTTCTTGCTAGAACTACTATGTGCCATCTACTGCGGAGTCAAAGCTAATGTATGTATGTGCATCCCTTGGGAATCTAGCTATTAACAAACTATTCAGTTCATCTATGAAGCCATTTTTTGTGGTTAAACTTACTCTATTTGTAACAAATTCTGGATCTCCCATGTTGGCAGAAAGGTTTGGAAAAATAGCGTTGATGAATTCATATTTGGAAGTAGTTTCTTCTTTATAAGGGATTATCATGTCATGTGGTATCTGGATTTTATCTTCATGTACATGTTTCTCTGTTCCATTTCTAACACATAGTAGGAATTGACAAAATGTCGGGTTTGATTTTGCTCGCATATTTTGTTTCAAAGTCAATTTTTGAATTTGGTGCCATAATTTTGACCTCACTAATGTTGCCTTAATTATTTCATTTTTCCATCACGAGGTACAACAAGTAATACCTGTCGAAAGTCTCCACCAAATATAACTACTTTTTCACCAAATATTTGGGTAGAGTCGATGATATCTTTTAGCAACATGTTAAGTGCCTTTATTGCGTGTCTCTTAGCCATGGATACTTCATCCCATATTATCAATTTAGCCTTCCGGAGTAATTATTCTAGACAACTTTATTTTGAGACGTTGCAAACTTTATGATCCTCATTGTTGAGAGGTATTTTGAATCTGGAATTTGTAGTGTGACCACCTCGTAGAATTGCAACTACAACACCTGATGTTGCTGTTGCTAGTGCAATACCACCCACATTTCTAATTGAAGTTAATAAGGCATGATATAGAAATATCTTACCCGAATCACCGGGACCATCCACAAAGAATGCTCTGCCCTTATTTTCTTTGAATCGTTGCATAATTGTGTCTTATGCAGCTTCTTGTTCCACATTCAAACATGATATTGATAATAAATCTTCATTAGATATTGGGATACCTAGCTCTTCATTGATTTCTCTTTGAGTTTTTTCACCCTCATTCTCGGTGATAGTGGGAAAATCAAAATCTGAAAGACTCTTACCCATAGACTCCAGGTACCTATCGATGCCATGTAAAACTTTTGACTGTATAATACTTAGGTTGAACGACTCATTATTTTCATAATCTTCAGCCATTTCATTTTTGAACTTTTCCCATAAAGTAGTTGGATTTTATAGGCAGTATTAAACTAATATTGTAACAAAAAGCCAACGAAGGTTAGATGGTGTTTGAAACAATGAAGCCTCAGAATAGCTTTCTTCAAGACTAATATCTGATTTTAACAAACCAAGTTGTTTTGCAGCCTCACAAAATGTAATATATTGTACTCCATTGACAATATTCAGATTAGTATATGATGTTGCACCTTTAACACAATTTAATAAACATCACAAATAATATCGTTCTCCTTTGGTTGGATTTGCAGCAATAAGTCTTCCAATAACATTGCGTTGTTTCCGAGGTTTCCAATATCTACTATTTTCACCCCACACATATTATTCAGGAAAATTTTTATGTAAGTAACATGTCACATCTCGAACCCCACCCTATGCGGATCTCGAGGACATGATGCCAGTTAGTCACCTTGCTAGTTTGCCGATCGACAATGCGACCAACCAAAGGCAAACTTTTGAACTTACCGATGAATTGCATTCCAAATGTAGGGTCAGAGTAGCGAAATTTGAAACTTTTTCAATTCGAGAATGCAACTCGTCCAAACACATTAAAGCACATCTATCATCAGTCACCAAATAATCTCTAGAGTACCAATATCATGAGCCATGTCCCAATACGTCTATAGTATATCAGTAAATTTAATCATATCATAACACTCACCTGAATAGCCTGAGTCAGTCTGCAAGAATCCAAGTCTTCGCAAATAGTGCTAATCAAATCCTTGCTTGGGATGTCAACCCATGCCATCCCATTGTGCCTTCTAATCCACCGGAGATAAATCCTAAAAAATGTTAGGATAATAGGGTGAGCTTTAACAAGCCCAATGAGTAACAGAGGTTCCCTGCCATAGGTTTCAAAACCAGTTCTTGCTTATAAAGCACATGGATAGTTTAGTCATTTCAGAAATAACAGTTTTATAAATCCACTTTAAATGCAGTTTAAGTAGAATAAAACATAACCGAACTAAATAGAACAAACAGGTCAGAACAGAACAGAACAAAACAGAACAAAAAAAATCAGAATAGAACAGTAAATGAAGCCAATATATCAATCAGAGACATAGACATATCATCAATGGAACAGAACAAGATAGAATTGAGCGGAACAAAACAGAACAGAACATGATGCCAATTAGGCACATAATTAAGTATATTCGAGCTTCCCCAGCTGCCCATGAGCGGACACTCGTGAGGCCTCTACCCTCTGGGTACCGCTCTGGCCTACTTATGCCATACCCCTCAAAACTGGAGTGGGCCTAAGAGTAAGACACAACATAACAAAACAGAATCAGAACAGACCATATAACATAACAGAATAGACCCGAACATAATAGAAGAGCAGGATAGAACAAAATCATGTCATGTGTAATGTAGTACATAGGGTATGCATTTAAGTATATGCATTTAAACAGTACAATATATGAAACGGTATAGTATATGAAGATACAATATCTAAATAGTACAACTTATACACCAAGTCAGAAGTTCCAAGTTACTCACAACTGTTACGCTTATATCCTTGTATAGATAATCTGATAACCTCTAGATACATTAGGCACCTCCATGCATATCCTGAATAACCATCATCAATCACAAATAGATCAGAATTTAACCATTCATGACTTATTCATCATCTTAGGCGTCTATCGGATTACCTAAGATTGCCTAATAGCCTATTACCCTTTCATTGGGTTTCATTTGAGGCTATTATATTCTTTAATTAGACTTAGTAGTTATCAGGATTATAGTCTAAGTCATTTGACTCTAATCGTTATCAGTTAAGTACCTATTTAATCTTACGGACAAAATAATAATTTTACCATTCTTGTCCCGGACGCTGTCTTGGTCCTTAGGATAGTCCACATATCTTATATATAATTTTCTAAGTCTTTTGGACTTCATTTGGTATCTGCTTTTGATCATCGGGACACATCGATCATTTTTTATTTTATACATTGACTGTTCCGGAGTCTTATTTAGCCCCTCTACTTTGCACTTACCATACTCAAGGGTATTTTGATCATTTTATGTTTTTTGAAATTCTGCCTCTCATTCGTCATTAAATCATGTGCACAGTTTCACGAGTGTTTAGGCTTTTATCGGTATCAATTTCGTCCTATTTGGACTTCATTTGGACTTCGCATAGCATAGGGGCATTTTGGTAATTTCACATGCTATATAGCTTAATTTTTTGGGACCTCGGTTCATAAAATGGATCTCACTATTAGGTCCAAAATGTTCGACATAGTTAAAATGGACTATCTTTTATGTTTAATTAGCCCTAGGTATCATTAGGGGCAATACAGTCATTTATCATTTACATGTCTATATTTTTCGGGACTTAATTTCACAAATTAGACTTCACCATTGAGTCCAAGATGCCAGAAATAGTAAAAATACACTGTTTACTTATTTAATTTGGGCTTCGTTTGACATATTTAGTATCTAAGGGTAAAATGACTATTTTACCCAATTAATAAGAAAATAAATAAAGTATTTTATTATTTATTTATTTTTTAGGGGCTTATTTGAGTTTATCTTTTAAAATCTGGGCCAAAATACAATTATTCAGAATAGTTGGGGTCAAAGTGCAATTTAGAATAATTCTGGTTTAGTTTATTTCATTTGAGCCCTTGAACCGTTGGGTTTGTTAGGTTAAACTCTAGACTGGTTCATATTTCCCTTGAACTGACCTGTCCAAGCTTCTAATTAAACCAGGCTCCAATAACCCTCTTAATTCCCTTATTCACGGTTGGGTTAGAACCAACCCTATTTCAATTTCAAATTTCTAATTCCTTATAACTGCAACCAAACAACCCCAATTTGAATTTAAAATTTAAAACATTTTGCCTAAAATGACGTAGTTCGACTTGCCCCTTATATCCGGTCAGGTTTCGACCTGACCTAAATCCGATCCGACCCATTTTCGGTACTGTTCATCGTCTTCCCACGACGATGAACAGTAACCCTAAAACCGTCTTAAAAGCTAAATTTGTGAGTTGTTGGTCACGGATTTCCACTGTTCTTGATTCTAAGGTGTTTCTGGAAGCTTAATAAACACTTTGAAATTTGTTTTGTGGATTGGAACGAGCTCAAACGTTCGGTCTATAGTTGGATAACTGAACTTGCAACTAATCCATACATGCTTGTTTTTGGCCCAAAGCTTATAGGATTTCTTCTGTTGTGACCTATTCGTCATGGGGTTCAAGCCCCCATTCTCAAAACCAAGTTTTGGGACGGTTTGTGGGGTTGAGCTTCAAAGCCCGAGACCTGCAACCTCATTTTTGGTGGTCTTCCTTTGAGGTTTTGGGTCGTGGCTTGGTGATTTTTGGACGCCCATAAGATCCTTTTTAGGTTTTAAAGGTCGAAAACATGTTTCATAAAGGTCATTTCAGACCTGCAAATTCTGAGGTCCGTCAATGGCGGTCTTCAATGGATTTTGCATGTCGAGCTTCCTAGGCTCTCCCAACTTGCTTAAAAACATCCCTTATTATCAAATTTACTTACGCATGCAGTCATAGGTACTCAAAAGACTGAAACAATATGCAAAAGAAGAAAAGGAAAATTATGAGTTTTGGTATTTTATACCTTCTGGTCGACTACTGCTCCTCCGTGGCTCACAACTGAGCTTCTAGAGCTTGTCCACCTTGCAGTTAGGGTTCAACTCTCCCCTTTTCTTCTTGTACTCCTTCGAATGGGACACACACACACCATGCACACACACACACACTTTCATTCACACATGCAAGGCCTCACACACTCACATGGCCATGGCTCTCACTCACAACTATTTGGTCACTCTCTCTCTCGATGGAGATTGCAGCATAAACACTTGGTGTTTTTAAAAAAATGCAAGACTCATGTGTATATAAGTGCACACCTATACATATACATCTATGTGCATGCTCTTGTAGGCTTAGGTGTGATCATATGGCTGATGCAGGAGCTGAGGTGGGATGATGTGAGCTGATGTGGAGAGGTTCAGTTGATGATGAGGGGTTTGCATGTATGGCCATTGGCCAATTTGGGAGGTGTGCTTGGTTAAATTGGGCTTATATACAATTATGTTGTATATTTAGGCATAAAGTTGTTGGCAGCTCACTTGGTAAATTTTTGAGTGCCATATGCTTCCCTCACTTGGTCAAGGGTTCAAATTCCCTTGGCCTCACATTTTGGCATTTTTCCCTTATTTTGGTCTTATGCTTTGTTTGGCTGGCGCAGATTTCCATTTTAGCTTTTTCCTTCATAATTTATTTTCTATTGCTCTTTTTACGAAACGGTTTCTTTTGAGGGTTTCGTATTTTGGTTAGCTTCGATGTCCAATGACCCGTGTCAGTTATTATTTCTTCGTGTTTTTCATAGTTAGCTAATTCGAGTTTCAATAATGTTAAAACGAGGCTAAAATGGCTAAATTAAGCCCTCCCCTCTTGACGTATTATTTTATTGGTCTATCGTGACCGTCGAGAAATTCTCGATTCATTTTCTTAATTATTCTTTATGTTGGTTCTAATTAATAATTAGCGGACTAATTATTACTTAATCGGGTCGGGGTGTTACATAACGCCTTGCATTATCATCTATAAGGTTCATCCGAAAATATTAAGTCAGCATAGTCTGTGATGCTTAGTCATTCTGTATAACATTTTCTAAATTTTGGTATCCTTTGAACCCTACCGTGTGCATATCTTCAAGATGTAGTTGTAATACTCTAATGGCCGGATGCATATCATTTAGATAAAATTGATATATTCTCCAAACAGACTTGAAAGGGGATACCCATCTAGTTGATTGAAATTGTTGAATCTCGTCAATGAAAATTGAGTTGTCATCAGAAACCAACTGAAACAAAACTCGATCATGTCCTTTATAGATGTATTTGTACAAATACTTTACAACTTTAATTGTAGAACATATTTCAACATTGATATAGCAATCGTACTTTGCTAACAAATACGGATTATACGGAACTACCCACTGATTATCAAGGAAGGAATTTTGAACCTTTATTTTATCACTAGTGCCCCTTTTTCTGTATAAAGGATATGAATTGCAACCTTGAGCTGTAATCGAGCAGAACTCTCATGGATAGTGATTTTTGCAATGTCTATTGCGCATACAAACATTATTCACATTTAGCTTACCATAAGGACCATTCATCATGTGCTGGACAACCATTTTATACAAATGGGGCTGCAATTTTCGTTCTGGAAGTTCAGAAGATACAAACTTTTCATACATATTTAGGGATGTAATCTTATGTTTTGAGTCTAGTATCAACAGTAAATTGATGTGAGGAAGTCCTCTTTTTTGGAACTCAACAACATAGACATAAGCAGTAACACGTTCAAAAACATGCCTTTCAAATACGTCTACCTTCAACACTTCTAATTTTGCTCTAAAGACCCTAGCAATTAAGTTTAGCCAATTTTGTACTTCTTCTCCTTCAATTAGTTCTCTTTTAGTTTCAGGCCACATTGGATTACAGGTCATTGTTAAGAAAATATCAAGTTTGCCAAATTTTTGAACTAAGGCCATTGCATCAAGATAACGACGACACATCTCTTGGACCACCAATGAACGAGGCCAGTAAAATGACTCTTCTTCCGACTTTATAACCATGAGTTACACCGTGATTAATACTATCAAGAATTCCTTGATATAAGTCAACACATATAGTATGTTGATCATTTCGTAAGAAATCCAAACGACTAGTTTCAAGTTTTATATACATATCGACGACATATTGTTGTATAAGGTGCCTGAAGTGTAATAAGATAGATGTGTCGTATTCTCTAATTTGTAACTTGTAACAATAATATTCACAACATGATACACGACCTCCTCTTATCCTTTTTTTTGCTAGAAACTGTAATAGAGACAATTGTATCATATAGTTTTTTTTACATGAACAAAAAGTAATGTTAGAAATAGAGAATACACAACTTTTTCCTCCATTCTTAGGATATGAGAAGGTGAGGCTAAATGTAATACCCCGACCCAAGGATGCCCGAACCTAAGACACGTTTTACGAGGATTCAGCAATAGTCTAGAAATTAATATGAGAAGGGACCGAGGGTCGGGAAATATAAAAATAAATATATTACAATATATGATGACGTAACAATAAGTGTATACGATCACATGCTTAATACACACATTAAGTGTGTATTGTGTATGTAGCCAAAAATATATAAATAAATATAAGTACACGTATATATCTATATATGTATATGTAACACATGAATTAATACAAGTGTATATTAAATATATATGAGTATATATAATTGTATATATAATTGTATATGTATATGTATATGTATATATATATATACATACAGTTGCCACATACACATTAATATATATATATATATATATAATAGTAAACTAAAGGAATAAAAAAATAGAATGAAAAGAAAAGAAATGAAGTAAGAAGAGATGGTAGAAGCAAGTAGAAGGCTGTAGAAAAAGTTCGAAGCTTGGAGTGAGGGGTGGTGGACTGCATGTAGCTGTTCTCCACACACATATATAAAAAAAATGAATGAAAATGAAGAAAAGAGGAAGAACTAACATGTGGCATTGCCACCGACTGTGAGGTTGGTTAAGAAAGAAAGAAAAGGGAGAGAGAGAGAGAATGTGAGGGAAAGAAAGAGGACTGAGACGCATGAGGAACAGAAACAGGAAAAAGAAGGTAAACCCATATCTTTCTCTCTCTAAAAATTTGTATATGTATACACACTGTTTTGATTATATGCATGCATAAATGAGGTTTAGGATGTATAAACTTGATTAAAGTATGCAAATTGGACCCTAAAAACATCCGGAACCCTAAGCCGTAAACCAAACTGCCATGGATAGACCTTGTTAGAGCAGGTCTGAATCGATGGCAACCAACCCAAGTTTGGCCTATTGGAACCTAAACTAGACCACCTCAACTTCTTAAAAACATTAGACTGCGACTTAAAACCTAAAGGGAAGACCTCTAAAACTTGAGTTGCAGGTTTCAGCTATAAAACCCAACCCTTGTTTTAGACTCCTAAACCCACTTTTGAGAATAGGGATTAAACCCCCATTTCATGAAGGTCATGTTGAGCCAAACCCCATTAGAAATGGTGATGAAATGAGGGTTTACTAAGGAGTTGCAGGTATGGCCATGGTGAGGTAAAACCGAACTGTTGAGCTCGATTTGAGCTCTCCAATGGATGCCAAAGTTTTGCTCGATCACCTAGTGACCCATACCATTCAATAACAGAGAGAAAAACATCCCAAAATTTCACGAAATTGAAAAGTTAGAAATCCAGAAATTAGGGCAACACAATGGAGAAGAGAGAAGAAGATGAACAGTGGGTGGGTCGGTCTTGGGTCGGATCTGGGTTCGGGTCGGGACTCGACCCGTCGCATAAATGGTTAAGTGGGATAACGTCGTGTGAGGGTTGTGTTATGATTTTAAAATTGAAATTGGAGTGATTGGTTACAAGGATAAGAAATAAAAATCAGAACTAAGGTTATCCAAACCAAGGATAGGATAAGGAATAGGTTATGGGGTTCCGGTTCTTTAGAATAGACTGAACCGGTTAGTTCAGTGAAGGATTGGACCGGTTTAGGGTTTTGCTCTATGAGCCTACTGGTTCAGACCGAAAGTTATGGAAATTACATTTTGACACCAGAAGTTCTGGACAATCCCACTAAGGCCCAAATAGAAAAATTAATAAAATATTATTTTAAAGAAAATTTCTAAAATACCCCTAAGTCAAAAATGGGTCAAACGAAGTCCAAATAAAATAAATAAATAGTGTATTTTGACTATTTTGGGCATTCTGAACCCAATGGTGAGGTCCGTTTCTTAAGACGAGACTCTAAAAAATTAAGACGCGTTGAAGTATAAAATGACCAAATTACCCCTAGTGCCGCTAAAGCCAAATAGAAATCTGAGAAGGTCTAAATTGACTTTCTTCGACGTTCTAGACTCAATGGTGAGGTCCATATTATGAATTGAAGTATGGAAAAATGTGACACATAAATATGTAAGGTAATGAAATCAAACTTTAAAATTAAACGAAGCTACCAGAAGAGTATATTTAGAAGGACTAAGCCTAAAATAAAATTAGGATCTACGCATAAGTTAAGAGTATCAAGAAGAGATATTGAAGTGATTGAGAAGTTAATAGACTCTTTATTTATTGTTCTTAGGAACTACAAAGGAAAGGGAGAGGCACATCAATAGCGCTAACCCAGAAGTATAAGGTGAGTAACCCTGTATTTGAAGTGGAGATTTAACTCCACGGATTTTGAAGAAGTATTAATTTCAAAATATGTGTGAAGTGTTTGAATAGAAAATTCAGTGTTTACATGATTCCTATTTCAAAATACTTCCGTTCTTACAAATCTTATCGTGACATGCTCAGTGAATGATTTCTATTATAGCTTCTTTTTAAAATATATTCCAGCATGTTTAAGTTTTAAATGCCGAACGTTGTTAACTACTCTGAATTTGCATATTCCAAGTATTTGAAGATTCTATCATGAAGTCATGAATATCATGTGTTAAATGCTCATAAAAGCATCTATGTGAAGAAGTCATGTGTTAAATGTTTTTTTTTTTAAATGCAAGATAAATAGTGCATAAGCAAATAGACAGGATTTTCGGTTTCTTCAGAACTCAATTGACCTATCAAAATAGATAGGATTTTGGGTTTTTCGGAACTCAATTGACCTGTCAAATGCCTGGTAGCAGGATCTAATCCTCCAGGCATATGAGATATCTCCACATAAAGTAAAACAGGAATCTGGTTCGAAACGGATTCTGCTAACGAAAGTGATAAGGTGTGTGTGTTGAAAATGGAAGCAGGTTTTACCCTTATTTTCACCATGCATATTTATATGTTTTGAAGTGCATATGCTTCATGTAAAAGAGTACATATTTAACTTGAATACTTTAAATGTTTCAAAGCTATTTGTTTTAAAGAATACATATACTCTGTAGTCAAAGTATACGAGCAATTGGTAGTGGGTATTTTATAAAATCTCATGTGCTAAACCACTACCAATTGAAACTGTAGAGATTTGAAAAATGAGGAAAAATTTCTCGTTTTGCTGGTAGGGCATTGTTCCTTGCACGGTTTGTCGGTAGGACATATCTCATGCATGGTTTTGTTGGTAAAGCATTTCCATGCATTGTTTTCACCGTATGACATGTTTAGAGGCATATTTGGAGTGTGTCATAGAAAAGAAATATGCTTAGAATATTATGAGGTAACCTCTGTTCTAAATTGAGCCAAAATGGGAACTGTTTCAAAACTGGACAAAAAGGGCATCCGGGTGGCCCGGGTGGAAAGGGATGATCCTGACCTCAAACGAAAATGTTTTCTTCTGAGAATTTTCATTTAAAATAATTTTATGAACATTGGTTAAAAAAAATTTTTAAATTGAAGCGTTTAGGAATGAGTTGTAGAGTAACGAGGCTACGGGACTCATTAAGGGCAAAATGGTCATTTGCCCTTAGCCCCTTTGTCCTCCACTATAAATAGAATACTTGGGGCCATTATATACACATATAAATTCTGCAATTTCCAGAATTCTCGTCCATATAGAGAGAGAGATAGAAAAGCCCTAGAATTTCATATTTTCAAGCTTCCGGAACACATATTTTGAGCGAAATTTTGGCCGAACTTCCTTTTGAGAAGTTGTTCGTCTCCATGAGTACTATATTCTCACCAAACAGTTTGGCATTCCAGCAAACACAGCCACCGCAGTTTAAGAAAAACTAATTTTAGGTATGATGTAGTGCTAAGCTAGCAAGAGATTCAAGTTCCTTTGTGTTGTTACATGTATTTGAACTGCTGTAAATATATATCTAAGGTTAGGAGATCACCTACAAAGTAGCTCCTTTGTGTAATATCCCGACCCGGGATATAGCATGTGCACCGGGCTGGACCGGGTTATAAATGTAATCCCGAATTATAAGCCGTGAAATGACATAAATAAAAGTGGATGCGTAATGGACTGTATTGTTAATTACGATGCATAGGTATGAGAGGCAAACAGTCACGGGTGTCCGGGTGCCGTTGCACCGGAAGCCGAGTTTACTGAAAACCGTGCAAGTGAATGTCGACGCATAATTTTTAAAGTTAAGTTGGAATATTTAAACACCCGAATGAACCAACATTTGAATCTCGTATGTAATACGTGCATGCACAAAATTAAATGGAGATGTATATGTAATATCTATACATACATAATGTATCAATGAAATATTATTTATATATGTATATATATGTATACGGTTGCATATATATATATATATATATATATATAATAGGCATGTAAGTATGTGTCATGTGGGCCTTGCATGATGAGGAGGTGGCAAAGCCACCGAGTGGGAAATCAGCAAGAGAGGGCTAGGGTGCAACGTGTGAGGAGGAGAGGAGAGAGAGAAAGCTATGTGTGAGGTGTCTTGTGTGCATGGGTGTGCTGCCACCGTGGCTGCAGGTGGCAAGGGCCACTGACTGGGGGGTCGGTTAAGGGAAGAAAGAAAGAGATTGAAGCTGTGAGAGAAACTGAATCGCAAGGAAGAAAGAAGTGGGAATAGAGAGAGAAAGAAAGGAAATGAATTTTTGGAAAAGGGTTGAAGGAAATCAGCAACTAAAACAGGTATATTCCTGATTTAAATTATGCTCATTTATATTCTTAATAGGTGTTGTTGCTGTTGGAATTGATGAGAATCCGAAATAGAAAAGAAAACCCAGAATCAGGAAGTGAGTTCAGTCAAGCATGGTGGAATTGTATACACCCAACGAACATTGATTTTTAGATTGGAAATCAATAGGAGACATCTCCAGAAACCCAACGCAAGTTGAATCAGCTTAAATGGTCAAGAAATGGCCATTCTGTGGCCAGTTATTCCCTCACCGGTGCAACGCCGGAAACTGGGAATGGGTGTGTGAAACCGGGGAGGTTGGAGGTTAAAATCGGTCCTAAAATATTCCTTACAATTTTAGAATTTATTGGGAAGAAAAACAGTAAATTTTGGACGTGAAATCAGTGAGATCCGTAGGGAATTTCGTTATTCCGGCGACCGTGGCCGGAAAACCCACCGGAGAAGACGACCGGAATATCGGGGCTTCTTCGGGTCAGGATGAGGTCGGGTCTGGGTCGGGTCGGGTTGAGATCCGACCGACCGCAATTCAGGTAGCAACACTGTGTCGTTTTGAATGTGAAATTAAAATTAATTTGGGCATGTTTGGTCACGGATATAAGGGATTGAAATTGGGTTGGGGTTGTCCAAACAGTGGTTAGGGTGAGAGAATTGGGATATCTCAATCCGGTTCTCTGAAGTTAATTGAACCGGTTGGTTTACAATGGAATGGAACCGGTTTAGGGTTTTGGGGTCTGAACCAACTGGTTCAGACCGCAGCTTAATGGAATTTATGAACCGGCCCCAAATGTTTTGAATAATTCCACTAAGGCCCAACAGGAAAATGTCAAAGTTACAAAAATACCCCTGACTCAAAAGTGGGTCAAACAAGGTCCAAATAGGGCAAATGAATAGTCAATTTTTATTATCTCGAATGCTCTGAGTCCAATGGTGAGGTCCGTTTCATGAGACGAAGTCCCAAAAAGTTACGACTTGTAAAAATGACCAAAATACCCCTGCTTCATAGGTGAGTCAAATGGACTCCGATTGAATTAAATAATTAGTGAATTTTTATTATTCTGAACCTTTCGAATCTATTGGTAATGTCAAAATTACGAAAGGAGGTTCCGAGAACAACGGACATATAAAAGTCTAAATAAGTATTAGAAATACTGATCATAGCAAGGCATAGAATTTGGTGAATAGAAATTATTCTAAAACGCATTTACTGATATATAGGGAACGCGACAGGAAAGAGGCAAACCGCAGGAGACTGATTTAGGAGGAATGCATGATTAGAGGTAAGTAGATACCCTTTCTCTTCCATGTGGTGTTATCAAGCCAAGTTCATTCTTTTACTGCCAAAATTGTACTCCTGAGCGTATCTGATGTTATTGTCTCCACAATGTGATATTGTTCTATCTGGTGGACATTGACTTATTGTTGTACCATTGTTCTCATGTTGAACCGTACTTTCAAATGCCTATTGTTATGTTTCCATGGACTGATGATATTCCATTTTATATACTCTTATGGAATCATTTATGATCATGAAATGTTTATGTATACTGGAGTTGTGCTCAGTCACAATATCCATCCGATGCTTTTAAATACACTGAAGACCTTCGGGTCGAGTCCGTGAACGGACATATGGCCATACACTGGAATGCACTGAAGGGGGTAAACCGGGCCCCCAAAGACCGAGGGCAAATCAAGCCCTGACACAGAACAAAAGCATCTCTTATATGATTGCTCAACTAAAATTGTTGAGTTACATTGTTCTTGTGATTATCTTGTATTGCGAGATATTTCTTTATTGATTTATTGTGATCAATTATAATGGCAGTACTTTCTTGTTATTGTATTATCGTTGAGAGTTCCAGGACATTGTTATGCTATTCCTACTGATTACACATTGTGATCCCACTGTTCATTTGCCACTATTCACATGTTAAGAGTTTCATGTTGATGTGATGTCCCTTACTCCTAATTGTACATTGTGTTCTATTGTTTATTGGCCTTTATGGCAACTGTGCCCATTGGCTATCATAGCATCTTATTTCTTATGATTGGCTATCATATTCTTGTTCTTGGATTCATATTCTTTTATGATCCTCGATACCAGTGTCGGAGATCTGTATTTACTTGCTGGGCTCTTGTAGCTCATTCCACCCTCCTCACCCCCATTTCAGGTACTGATGCCGCGAGACCCCGGTAGGAGTCTAAAGACATAGAAGGACATTTGAGAAAATGCATCAGTTTATGTTTTAGTTCTCCCATGTATTCACCACCCTCGGGTGCTGGTCATGTTTGGTTCTTATTTTATTTATGTAGAACCATATTATGTATTGTAAAGACTTTCACTAACATTGTGTATTGAAAAGACTTCCGCTGTTATTGTTTTGAGGTTTTAGTACTATGATACAGGAATGGAAAAAGTAGGGACGGCCTTCGGGTCGGCCCCGCGACACGAGATCCGCATAGGGTGGATTTCGGGTCGTGACAGCTTGGTATCAGAGCTATAGGTTCGATTGTGAGTCATGGGAGATAGGACTAGAAATAGAATGAATAGATGTAACTGACCTTCCTTACATAGAGTTCATACGATCCTTGATTATTCTCTTATTGATTGATTTGATAATTTACGAGTTATCTTTACTGATTATCTTTATAGACATGGTTATCACAAGGAATACATCGATAGTTATGAAATACATAGATCACTTAGAGTTAGAATCAATGGATAGAGCTGAAGTGATGTGATGCGAACATTGATTGTTATTGTGTGCAGTGACGGGTTATCTTATAGACAAGGTTAACAAAAAGGAATATCTTAATAGATTATATTGACTCGATTAGACCATAGACGAGTAGACTTTTATGGACATACTTATCTAACACTTATGGTTTAGAGCAATGGTGTATACTAGGAATATTGGGATAGGGAAGGATCAATTAGACTGAATTGAGCACCTTATAGAAGAGATTCTCAAATCTCTGCCTCAAGCTCATCCCAACAGACAACTATGGACATTGAAATAGTGGCACTGTTAAGGATCACCCCGCAGGGTGAACAAGGAACTGTCCTCGGAAAGCTAAGGCTATGGCCAGTGCCACACCTACCTCACCAGTCTTGTTGGTGTCAAGGAAAGATTAAACTACTACCCAGATAGCCACAGGTACCCTTCCAGTTATTTCTAACCTGTTTAGATCTTAAGAGATCCTTACACACTTGATTGTGTTTCCATGTAATTGCCGAACTGAACTTAGTAACTGAACATCTGGATGATTGATTTACTGATTCTATTACATCTGGCAGGTTATTATTGGAGAATGTTAGACAGAGAAACACGAGAACTTTAACGGTTACCTTGAGGATTATTGTTTAGAATTATTGAGCATAGAACACGAGATACGGAGCAAAATCACGAATATTATCAACAAGTGACCTATACTTGGAAGTTAGGTCTAGTGATGTAGAAGAGATCGAGACTGAAGATTAGGAGTAAATATAAATTATGAAAATGGATAACGGTGATTGTAAATGGTTAAAAGAGAAAATGTGGAAAATTGACAGTCACTGATGTGCTATCAGGACCTCTGTTACCGGTGAGGAACGGCCGCCTTATCATGTAACTAGGGTAACTGAGAAACACACAGTGCTACCTTAGCCAATCTAGATACTACGAATCCTTTATGATACTGTTAGAACGACGTATACCCCAGAGGACTTGAGGATTAGAATGCTACAATATCACGACATCTATCCTACCAAACCTAGTGATGCTAGGAAATGATTGGAGCATTAAGTCAAATTCTTAGGCTCAGCTGGTATTAAAAGATTTAGTGTTAAAACAGCTTTGTAATAGTGGTTCATGGGAGATGAGATTGATGCACTGGTAGTACTAATGTCAAATAAAATAAATCCTGACATGATAAATAGACTTGTACGTGAATTCTGACCATTGATCTTTTACAGTGAATTGGGAGATGATTAGGCTACTGAACCAGTAGTCGCAGGTATTATTTATAGTTGTTTGCAAATGCTCAATATTGTTAAATATTACTCTACATATTGATTATAATTTCAACATTTACTGCTAGCTGAACATAGAGACAGAACTCTGAGGTTATATGTTAACTGTTCAGGGATGATGATTGATGATAGATGTTATGCATGAAATAAGTAGAGTACGTAACATGGATATGTGAGTGTTAGATTGACATATTATTCGCTTGAAAAATAAAAAGACATTGATGAGCCAAGTGATTTCATAATTAATAAATTTCAGGGAACAATGATAGAATAAATGTAAGATTTATAATCTTTCGAATGAATTTCATACTGTTATAGATAGGAATGATTACTGGATAGACGAGATTGAATAAATGTCAACTCTTGAAAGAGTCATTATCACTGGATACTATACACTGGGGAATCATTAGAAATGAACACGATACATAGAATATAGGAGGTACAGATCATAAGTGTATAGTTTAACTGATCCAAGAAAGAACTTGGTGTATTGAAACACATTAAATGAATTGGGGCTGTCCAAGGACAAGAGCAAGTTAAGATATTAAAAGTCAACTAGTCTTGGAAAACGACTACATATTAAAATGAAAATTGATGATTATTGACTAGTGACCCTTAAGGATAGCAGTGTACTTAAGGATAAGTGATGAGAATTCTTGAGATTTGACATTGACAATACTGAAGGAGGTTTTGATAACTGATATAGACAGAGAAGTGAAACTTGAGTAGGAAATAGTAGTCATACTTAAAAGAAATTAGAGGAAATCATAGCAATAATGAAATAAATAATTCGTAATGATTATTTGTCTTATGAAGGTACATAATGAGTATCCATTAGGTTACAATTTGATGATTGTTATATATGTAAGGGAACTTAAAGGGGGTAAGTACATGGGAATTAATATTCTAAATAAATTGATGACGTACCGGGAAATATGAAGAATCTTGAGTAAGATATAGTTAATCAACGAGGTTTCAATGGGAGATAGCAGTTAAACTTGGAAGGAATCATAGTAATATTGGATCTAGAAATCCTTAAGATTGTTTTATCTTATGGAAACATGTACTTGATATTTATTGAGTTATGGTTAATGATTGTTCTGTACTAAGGGAGCCTTAAGAATTAAACTACTACATCTAGTCTACAGACTTGATGTTTATAATCGAACGATCAATCTATATTATGAGAGTTATTGAGAATTGAAATTCTATTTACGGATTAGGAACTTGTTGGTTTTATACAGTGAGAATCTGTGAGAATTAAATTATGTTTCATAATAAACGCGAGGGAAACGATGAGTGCTCATTGAGAGATAGAATGTAATATAGAATTGGCAACATGATGCTTTGAAAAGTAGTGAATCTGACAGTAATATCTAAATGAAATGAAAATACTTTGAAAAGGTAATAAATTAACGGTGATATCTAGATAGAGGAATGACACCTTGAAAGGTGATACAGGTGATAAGTAACAGTTAATCAAAATATATATATTGGAAAATCATACTTTTAGGTTACTTATGATTGGTCTATCTTCTATGTTATGTTACACATTTAATGTGTTCCCATATGTTACTAACTGAATGTAGAAACTGAACGCCTGGACCATTGACTCATTGCTTATGTGACTGTCAAGAGAACTATCATTAAAACGTGTTAGATACAAGACATGTGAAATATGGACTAGGGATACAAATACTCTTACATAGCTGACTTGAGGTCAAGGAACGATTAGTAGAGTAACAGATTTATTGTAGAGGAAATGACACATAGAAGCCGATGTGAACTCTATGAGTTCCACATAATATCATTTCAAATGATATATATACCCTAGACATATTAGTAGATCGAATGGATAGAGTTTTGTCAAGCTACGTTTAGAAATTTTAAAATTTCCTTCATCAAAAGATATCTTAAATTACAAAAGCCGAAAAGAATCATAGGAAGGAAATTGTGTTTCATGGGAAGGTTTCGAAGCATACGTGGAATTATAAAGAGGGTAGTACAGTTACAAATGTGACAGTAAAACTTGATTTGATGTGACTGTAAAACTTGATCTAACGTGACAGTAAAACTTGATTCTCAACAGAAAATCTTTATTTAGTTAATGTAACAGCCTATTTAAGTTATATTGTGATGTTAGAGGAACCACAAAAACCACCGAGTTAGAACCGTTAAGTTTGGGGACAAACTTATTTTTAAGGGGGTAAGAATGTAATATCCCGACCCGGGATATAGCATGTGCACCGGGCTGGACCGGGTTATAAATGTAATCCCAAATTATAAGCCGTGAAATGACATAAATAAAAGTGGATGCGTAATGGACTGTATTGTTAATTACGATGCATAGGTATGAGAGGCAAACAGTCACGGGTGTCCGGGTGCCGTTGCACCGGAAGCCGAGTTTACTGAAAACCGTGCAAGTGAATGTCGACGCATAATTTTTAAAGTTAAGTTGGAATATTTAAACACCCGAATGAACCAACATTTGAATCTCGTATGTAATACGTGCATGCACAAAATTAAATGGAGATGTATATGTAATATCTATACATACATAATGTATCAATGAAATATTATTTATATATGTATATATATGTATACGGTTGCATATATATATATATATAATAGGCATGTAAGTATGTGTCATGTGGGCCTTGCATGATGAGGAGGTGGCAAAGCCACCGAGTGGGAAATCAGCAAGAGAGGGCTAGGGTGCAACGTGTGAGGAGGAGAGGAGAGAGAGAAAGCTATGTGTGAGGTGTCTTGTGTGCATGGGTGTGCTGCCACCGTGGCTGCAGGTGGCAAGGGCCACCGACTGGGGGGTCGGTTAAGGGAAGAAAGAAAGAGATTGAAGCTGTGAGAGAAACTGAATCGCAAGGAAGAAAGAAGTGGGAATAGAGAGAGAAAGAAAGGAAATGAATTTTTGGAAAAGGGTTGAAGGAAATCAGCAACTAAAACAGGTATATTCCTGATTTAAATTATGCTCATTTATATTCTTAATAGGTGTTGTTGCTGTTGGAATTGATGAGAATCCGAAATAGAAAAGAAAACCCAGAATCAGGAAGTGAGTTCAGTCAAGCATGGTGGAATTGTATACACCCAACGAACATTGATTTTTAGATTGGAAATCAATAGGAGACATCTCCAGAAACCCAACGCAAGTTGAATCAGCTTAAATGGTCAAGAAATGGCCATTCTGTGGCCAGTTATTCCCTCACCGGTGCAACGCCGGAAACTGGGAATGGGTGTGTGAAACCGGGGAGGTTGGAGGTTAAAATCGGTCCTAAAATATTCCTTACAATTTTAGAATTTATTGGGAAGAAAAACAGTAAATTTTGGACGTGAAATCAGTGAGATCCGTAGGGAATTTCGTTATTCCGGCGACCGTGGCCGGAAAACCCACCGGAGAAGACGACCGGAATATCGGGGGCTTCTTCGGGTCAAGATGAGGTCGGGTCTGGGTGGTCGGGTCGGGTTAAGATCCGACCGACCGCAATTCAGGTAGCAACACTGTGTCGTTTTGAATGTGAAATTAAAATTAATTTGGGCATGTTTGGTCACGGATATAAGGGATTGAAATTGGGTTGGGGTTGTCCAAACAGTGGTTAGGGTGAGAGAATTGGGATATCTCAATCCGGTTCTCTGAAGTTAATTGAACCGGTTGGTTCACAATGGAATGGAACCGGTTTAGGGTTTTGGGGTCTGAACCAACTGGTTCAGACCGCAGCTTATGGAATTTATGAACCGGCCCCAAATGTTTTGAATAATTCCACTAAGGCCCAACAGGAAAATGTCAAAGTTACAAAAATACCCCTGACTCAAAAGTGGGTCAAACGAGGTCCAAATAGGGCAAATGAATAGTCAATTTTTATTATCTCGGATGCTCTGAGTCCAATGGTGAGGTCCGTTTCACGAGACGAAGTCCCGAAAAGTTACGACTTGTAAAAATGACCAAAATACCCCTGCTTCATAGGTGAGTCAAATGGACTCCGATTGAATTAAATAATTAGTGAATTTTTATTATTCTGAACCTTTCGAATCTATTGGTAATGTCAAAATTACGAAAGGAGGTTCCGAGAACAACGGACATATAAAAGTCTAAATAAGTATTAGAAATACTGATCATAGCAAGGCATAGAATTTGGTGAATAGAAATTATTCTAAAACGCATTTACTGATATATAGGGAACGCGACAGGAAAGAGGCAAACCGCAGGAGACTGATTTAGGAGGAATGCATGATTAGAGGTAAGTAGATACCCTTTCTCTTCCATGTGGTGTTATCAAGCCAAGTTCATTCTTTTACTGCCAAAATTGTACTCCTGAGCGTATCTGATGTTATTGTCTCCACAATGTGATATTGTTCTATCTGGTGGACATTGACTTATTGTTGTACCATTGTTATCATGTTGAACCGTACTTTCAAATGCCTATTGTTATGTTTCCATGGACTGATGATATTCCATTTTATATACTCTTATGGAATCATTTATGATCATGAAATGTTTATGTATACTGGAGTTGTGCTCAGTCACAATATCCATCCGATGCTTTTAAATACACTGAAGACCTTCGGGTCGAGTCCGTGAACGGACATATGGCCATACACTGGAATGCACTGAAGGGGGTAAACCGGGCCCCCAAAGACCGAGGGCAAATCAAGCCCTGACACAGAACAAAAGCATCTCTTATATGATTGCTCAACTAAAATTGTTGAGTTACATTGTTCTTGTGATTATCTTGTATTGCGAGATATTTCTTTATTGATTTATTGTGATCAATTATAATGGCAGTACTTTCTTGTTATTGTATTATCGTTGAGAGTTCCAGGACATTGTTATGCTATTCCTACTGATTACACATTGTGATCCCACTGTTCATTTGCCACTATTCACATGTTAAGAGTTTCATGTTGATGTGATGTCCCTTACTCCTAATTGTACATTGTGTTCTATTGTTTATTGGCCTTTATGGCAACTGTGCCCATTGGCTATCATAGCATCTTATTTCTTATGATTGGCTATCATATTCTTGTTCTTGGATTCATATTCTTTTATGATCCTCGATACCAGTGTCGGAGATCTGTATTTACTTGCTGGGCTCTTGTAGCTCATTCCACCCTCCTCACCCCCATTTCAGGTACTGATGCCGCGAGACCCCGGTAGGAGTCTAAAGACATAGAAGGACATTTGAGAAAATGCATCAGTTTATGTTTTAGTTCTCCCATGTGTTCACCACCCTCGGGTGCTGGTCATGTTTGGTTCTTATTTTATTTATGTAGAACCATATTATGTATTGTAAAGACTTTCACTAACATTGTGTATTGAAAAGACTTCCGCTGTTATTGTTTTGAGGTTTTAGTACTATGATACAGGAATGGAAAAAGTAGGGATGGCCTTCGGGTCGGCCCCGCGACACGAGATCCGCATAGGGTGGATTTCGGGTCGTGACACTTTGAAAAGCCTAGAGTTGGTAGTTTTGGAGTATTTTTGTTCTTGTTGATTTTGGGTGATTTCTTGCTTTGTTTGGTGTGTATTTGATAGATAGAATTGTGCCATGAGATTGTCAACCCATGTAATTATTGACACACCTTTTGGTTGGGCCATGTAATGATTTGATGCTTTTATATTTAATAGAATTCTGTGCCCTTATGAATTTGTTGAAAGTGTGAGACTTGTGCTTTACATATGTATGGATATATTTAATTATGATGTATACATGTTGTGAGGGTGATGCCTTGAAGTTTAAATTTAACTTTCATGAAATGAGTTATATGATTTGGGATAAGGGACACCATGTGTTTGATCATTTGTTACATTGAACTTGCATAATGAAAGCATGGCATTTTGACATAGTGTGATTCCTTGGAAACATGGTGTGAGTTAAGCACAAGGTGCTATGCATTATGAGGGTGTAGATCCTATGGTGAAAAACCCAAAATTGGCCATTTGGTACTCGCATGCCAACGGGGTCCGGACCGTGAAGCGAGACATGTATCGGTGCTTGATTGACCCGACGGGGGTGGTCCGTGAAATAGGTGTGGTACTCGATGGACCATCGGATGCGATCCGTAAAACCGAGACATGGGTGCTGCATAGAGTTGACATGGCATAGAGTTGACATGGGTGTGACATAGAGTTGACATGGGTGTGGCATAAAGTTGCGTGGATGTGTCATGCATAATTTCATTACGTCGTATTAATGAATTTATGGATGCATTATGAATATTGTCAGTACATTGTATGGATTGATTAGAGAGACATGTAGAAATGAATGTACACTTGCACATGCCACGCCTTTGAATTTGTTTCTAGTCTTAGTATTGCATTATACCTGCAGTTAAGCTGACCTATTTGTGGGCAATATATTTCAGATGAGACCCCGGGTACTTGAGATTTCTTCAAGTCTTGAAGGACGGGAAGACATGGACTAAATTAAAGATTTGGCCCTTGCGGCGTGTTTTGAATGTAAGGGCATAAGCCCATTTTATTTTGTTTCTTATTTGAACAACTTGTAAACATGAGGCCTAGGGCCATTTTTGTAAGGAATGTATGATGTTTTTAATTAAACGTGTATTACATGGATGTATTGAAAGTAGTTGATAGATACATATTGAACTATGACTATTGTGGCCACCGAGTGAGGGTGGGTTGCTTGACTATTAAGTATATGAATTTTTGTGAGTATTAGGTAGGGGAAACACTTGGAGAAATAGGGGAGTCAATGCCCAAATTTTTGAAAAAACTTGAACACTAAACATATGTGTAAAATACCCTTGAAATGGGGGAGAAAAGGGGCTGCAAAATGAGGGTTTAAAACCTAGGAAAAATGGGTTGAATTTGAGTAGAAAATGACTTGAAAAACTTGGGGGAAAGTGGATTAAAAATGGGTGAAAAAAGGGCTTGAAAAACTTGGAGAAAAATTCAAAAATTGGAAAAATAGGGTGCAGCCATGAACAATAAATTTTCAGAAAATCAAAAAACCAGAAAAGTAGATTGCAGTCGCTACAGTGCCTGACCAGCCCCCAGCCACCCACGCGCCCCCCTACGAGCGCGTGCCTAGCTTGCCTTGGCCTGTTGCCCTGCTGCCCTGCGCGCGTGGCCCCTGCTGCCACCTGCTGTCCTGTCCTTGTTTGGCCACCTTTTGAACTATTTTTGGGACACCTTTTGGGCTATATTTGGACACTATTTTAGGCCATCTTTGGCCAAATTTTGGGCCATGTTTGGGTCCCATTTTGGGCCATGTTTGGGTCCCATTTTGGGCTATGTTTTGGCCATGTTGTGACTTAGATCTCAAAGCCATGTTTGGCCATCCACTAGGGCTAACTTTGGGCTGATATTTGACTATCTTTTAACCATGCCCTAGGACATTTTGGGGTCATCCGAGACATTATTTTAGGGGGATTTTTGGGGACACTTTAAGGCTATTTTAAGGACAAATTTTAAACATGATTTAAATTGATTGGAGCATTAAGTGGGACAAGCATTTAATTTTAATCTTGGGAGAAAAATTTGAAGAATAATAAGGGATATTTCAATTAAGTTTACTGGATTGTCATTTCTTTTCTTTTCTTTTATTTCGTTCAGTCACTCCTCGGGTTCGCAGAAATTCGAGGCGTGACAGAAACCCTATGACAAATACTAGAATTACTCACAAGCTTAGATTAGCTTACCTAAATTTTTATCCGACCCCCCCTTTCAGGTAACGGAAGTGATCATGCCTCTATTTTGTGATGAAGATGGTGAAAGTCTTGCCCATTTTGAGGAAGGGCATAGAAAGTTCCTTATAGGGTTGCATGGAGATAGTAGGACTATATGTTGGTCACTTTTGTATTGGCAGGTTATGTGATGTATTGTGGATTATAGTTATCGCTTTTGTTATAGTAAATGTTAGGGTGCTATGTAATTAAGTCCTGAGGGACATATGGATATGTATTATGTATAAAACCTTAGAATTTTATTATGCTCTGAATGTATAAACAGGTATACCGCTATGAAGAGCGACAGTACCGGATGGATGTGCGAAAGATTTAAATAAGAAAAGAGAAGAAAATAAAAAGTTTTTCATGCTTCCGCAACTATAGGCTACACCGCCGTCCGATACTGTTGCTTATGTAAGCCTTTGCCCTAAAGCCTCGGCCGAAGGGTGGCGATCGCTATACAAGATCTGCACAGGATGGATTTTGGGTTGTGACACTAAACTTGAATAATTGATAATGCTTAGGATATCCTAAATGTTGTGTTAAAAAAAAAGGATTAAATGAAAATCCTATAAAAAATCTAAAGAAGCCAGTATAATTTTGTTTTTTGATTGTTGAGGTATTTTGAAGAACTTCAGTATATTATAGATTAGATAGTCATTCACTTTAGAATCAATGAAGAATGATAAATCTAAAAGCAAATTTAAAATGAAGAAATCAACAATCAATGTTATCTACTATATAAACAAGTAAAATATCAGTTCCTGAAACAAATTAAAGCATAGTTTGTATCCTCAGTCTAAATGAATCATAGCAGAAAATAATTGATAGTAGACAATATATCAATCACAAAGAAAAGTAAGATGAATACAATTTAGAAAAGAAGTTTAAATTGTTGTAGTTTATAAATGAAGTCTTTGTTGAACTTGAATCAATATGTGCATGCAGAGTGACTGATTTGGCAAATCAAAAAGGTCAAGAATTGAAAACATCTTAGTCTCAATTTCTTTAAAGAATTTTCCAAAGCACAATAATCAAGAAAAAAAATATCTGCAGCATATTCACAAAGTTTATAATACCTAATTTAATAGTTATACAACAACAGTTGGAGCTATTTCCTTGTTGGACTCCTCATCTATAAGGAAAACTTAAAAGTTAGCTAAAAATATTTTCGATAAAAGAAGTGTTATCTTAAACAAGAGAGAAGTTGTAAACACACAAATAAAAGTACAAATCATGGTTATTTAAATACACTCACCCTTTTTTATGCTTGATCCTCTTGGCCAATAAACAATATTGCAAAGTACTTGTAACAAAATCACATACAAAAATAAAAAATAAAAACTAATAAGGCTAAAACAAACACGTAGAAGAAAAAAAAGGAAAATAAAGAAGCGAGTGGAAGGCATAGAGAGATCCCAAATCCTAATTGTTGTGTGTTAAAAAAATGGATTAAATGAAAACTGTCACATCCCGCACCCCACCTTACGCGGATGCCGAAGATGTGATGCCATTTAGCCGCCTTGCCGATCTCTCTACCGACAATGCAACCAACCAAAGGCAATCTTCTGAGCTTTACGATGAATTGCATTCCAATGTAGGGTTAGAGTAGCAGAATTTAAAACCTTTTTATCTCGGGAATGCAACTCAACTATATACCACATAAGTATGTACCACAGAGCAAGTCTAAAACCAAACAACTAATAACTCTAGCCACAGATCACATTTATAACTAGACATATAATACAGAGCATATCTAATCTCTCTAGAGTACCATTTCCATGAGCCATATCCCAATACATCTAATGCATACCAATGAAGTCAATCATAACATGTCACTCACCTGAATAACCAGAATCAATCCATTAGAACCCAAGTCTCCACAAATCCATGCCATCAGATCCGTACTTGAAATGTCTCACAGCCTACTAGTATCATCTCTTTATACCTTCTAGTCCAATGGAGTTATATCCTGAAAAATGCTAAATAAATGGAATGAGCTTAAACAAGCTCAGTGAGTAACATAGGTTCCTGCCATGGGTTTCAAAACCAGTTCATATATACATGATATCCATATGAAATGCATGCTCATATGAAACTCAAGAAGAACAATGCAAGTCAAACAGATCAGATTAGAGCAAAACATATCAGACATGCCAGAACAGAGCTAAAATAGAACAGATCAAATAGAGCAGATCAAACAGAACATAACTATATACCAATCGATCAAGGCGTATCAACAAATGTGCCTGAACCTTCCCCAGCTGCCCATAAGCGGACCACTCGTGGGGCCTCTACCCTCTGGGGTCAGTATTAGAGCGGAATGGAGCAAAACAAAATTGAGCGGGACAGAAACAGAACAGAATGCCAATCATACAGATGAGCCTTCCCAGCTGCCCATAAGCGGACTACTTGTGGGGCCTCTACCCTTTGGGTTGTGCTCTGGCATAAAATCGCTCAATCCTGTGGTGGGCCTAGAGTAAGACACAACACAACAAAACAGAATCGAAACAGACTCCGAACGAAGTATAACAGAAGAGACAGACCCGAACAGAATCAGAACAAGATATATCAGAAACAAGACAGAACAGAATCGTGCCGTATGCAATGCAGTATAAAGTGTATGCATGAAAGCATATGCATTAAAACAGTACAGTGTATAAAACAGTTTAGCATGTAAAGCAGTATAGGATACGAATCTAGATAGTGTTGAAAATATACACCAAGTCAGGAGTCCGAGTTACTCACCTGAATATCACACTTATCTCCATTCACAGATATCCTCCAGATGTGTCGTTAGCCACGTCCATGCATCCTGGCACTATCCTTCTGATGGCCATCATAATTGATTCAACATCCCAAAAGAGCATCGTATTCGTCTGGTTGCAGTCACATTCCACCGGCACTGCAACCATCATTTAACCCTCTAGCTAGCGGGGCAGGGCGGTTCCTCTTGTTTCTCCATTCCGAACTCCAACCAAGAGATATTTTTCTTATCGATGTCTTTATGTTATCTAAAGGATCAATGTCTGCAATTGACCAATCCGAACCAAATGTCAACATTGCATTGCCAGTCAGGAGTGAATGTAATAAAGAAGACTCTTTCCGAGCCCTGAAATAAAGAGGCATGCAGCTGTTGTGCTTTTATTGCAGAGTCAAATCCAGCAGCAACAAAAAGTACAGAGTTAGGATCATACAAACATCTCCATAGGCCTCTTCCAATGTGCTCCTTAATCATCTTAATCTAGTTGCCATCCAGTCCCCACACATGACATGTACAATCTTCACCAGCATTTACAATTAAAGTGTCAAATATAGAGTAGTCCCAAAGCACCAAAATACTCCCTGACATTCTATTAGTAGCTAGACCTCCACTCCCTATAGCAGCTACAGCCACTAGACCCCATAATACAAACATGAGCACTAAACTTATTGTAAAAACAAGAAGTGTAAGCCCATCAATGGCCATTGTTCCCCCAAATACTGATTTCTGATTCAGATAACTCTCCGGGTTCGAGCCAGCATATACAAGCAACTTGATTCCATCCGCAAGAAGAGTAGGAATACCCACTTCAAGCTTCCTGATCCAGTCCACAAGCAGGGCTTGATATGCGGTAGTGCTGCAAGAAATTAGGGGATCCCAAACCTGAACATCCTCTCTTTTTTCTCCATAAAATTGCTACTGCTACTGCCCCAACTGCTCCATTAGAATTAAAACAAGCTCAATCTGCATTCTTGCATTGCCAAGGTGATTTGAGCTCCGTAATGATTTCTTATAAACTGTTTGGCTGCAGCCTCACTTGTAGTGCCATCAAAATAGGGCAGACTTCCATCACCAACTGAGAATCGAGCTTCTCTTTGATACCTCTTGTCAGTTTGCAACTAACTCTACAACAACGTCCATCCAACCACTGAATAGCATCAAAAAGCTTTAGACCTGCAACAACTTTGTAATTGCATTTCTTGAGAAGTGCGGCTATAATCTGCTGAGTGGAATCGTCTGCTGCTCTTTCTATCCATCAAGGTCAGCCCACAACTGCTGCATCATCCTGCTCCATGTTTTCAACCAACAAACGGATATCTTCCTTAGATTCAAGTCATGGAATGGAAGATAGCCAACCAATAGAACATATAAGATCAGTCCACACAACCGCAACACCCATACCTGCTGCCACTGCGCTATCGTTAGGAATCCTCCACCAAAGCCCACATATTCTCCAACTCAACACGCAACCAAGCACCACTGCCCAATAATTGTTGCCCCAATCCGGAACCTCATCTGCACCGCTATACAAACACAAACAAATATTTATATCTATATACCACTTGTTGTAGCTCCGTCCCTCTCCTGCACCGCTACACACACGCATATATATACACACATCGATCTGCTACTTTACTGGTTAGAGCCTTCTAGAATTTTCCATATCTTTCCCACAAACCTTTAAGCCTCCAACGCTGCCCCTTTATCCAATTTTCCTTGCTTCCAGCCGCTTCTTTGCACTTCCGTCCCTCTGCTTCAACGCTACACAAACATATACACACCGATCACCTCCAACACGGATACGACTAGATCAGCCAATCTAATCTGCTCAATCATAACCCGTCGAACCGACTTAGACGTAGGGACCTCATCCTCGACGTCCAACTCAACGACCAACCGCTTGCCTACAAAATCTCGCTGAACCAAATCTGAGCCATCTTACCGCTTCTTTAATCTGAACCGATCGTTTTTTTCCCAATTTTCCTACAAACAGGGACGTATATATACAGTTGCACCAATAGAGAATTCTGGAATTCTCTTTTCCTTTCCAACCGTTTCTCCCTCTTTTCTTTGTTTCTAGCTTCTTCAGGAAGCTTCCCCTCTCTTTTCTTTTATATATATTTATATATATATATATATAGACCCCTTTTCCAGTAGCTTCCATTGGAAGCTTTTAGATTATAATATTCTATAATATATATATATATATATATAATCTTATATATGTACAATCTGATGCGTGTATATATATATATATCTAGATATACTTATATATTAAGTCTTGATATATTTTTATCATGTCATTTATTTGTATATAATAATGTATCCAAATGTCTCATGTTGTGGCCCCACTTTTTCCTTCCAATGATTTCCTTTAGAAGCTCCATGAATACATACATATATATATATATATATATATTTAATATTTTTTTTATTTCAAAATATTAAATTATCATAAACCGATAAAATTGCCATAAAGTCGGGGCTCGGTTCACTATTATCTATTTGATCAATTTTGAGTGCCCATTCGTGTCTTATCTTATCTTATGTTTATTTTATTTTATAATTAATAATTCGTATGAGTCTCATTTATTTATCCCGACACTCGGTTGGCTGATTTAACTATATCTCTGAGCCTATATTATTTTTAATGGTCTGGATTAATTTTATATTTTCTAATAATTAAACAATCATGGTTTACTGCATTTTAAGTTATCTTGGATTATTAATGTCACGTTATTTATTTTTATTAAATTGGGGTGCTGTCTCGGTTATGTCAAATGTTCGGGGTATTACAAAAACCCTGTGAAAAATCTCAAGAAGCTAGTATAATTTTTTTTTTTTTTTTTTTTTTTTTATTGTTGAGGTATTGATGAGTGCGCAAAAGTGCACTTTAAATATCCTATTATTTGATTAAATTGCTAGAAAGTGAATAAAAATGTTAGGATATAATTGATATTATTTGATTTAATTTTTATTCACAGTGAAATATATTTCAGCATCATTTTATAATATTTTGAATCTCAAATAAATGCATTAAATAGTCCTTAAAAATTTTACTCTTGAACGATTGCAAATCTCACTATTTGTTTCAGTCACGTGATAAAATTAATTCATTATTTATTGGATTGTAGGGCAGAATGATTGAAGAATAAAGAAAGGAAAAAAAAAAAAAAAAGAAGCTCCAGGGTACTTGAAGAAAAAGAGCAAGAAAAGAATAAAAAAAAGAGAAACAAAGGCACTGTGGGGCTCGTGGGAATCAGAAGAAAAGCATGAATGAGCGCTAGCTTGGGCATGCAGTTTGGATATAGGGCGATTGCGCGTGTGGCTGCTACGGCTAGGTGCGGCTACCAATGGGCTGAAGTTGTGCGGCTGGCGTGAGGCGTTGAAGACTGACCAAATATGAGGCATTGTGCGCCTAAAGGGTCTTGGTGCAGTCTCGGCCTGGTGAGTGCGCTGTGGGGCCCGGCCAAAAGGAAAAGAGGCACGGCTGGAGAGGGGCGCTGGTCTTGGCGCGGCTGTGTGGGGTTCAGGCGCAAGGCGCCACAGTAGGGGCCATTGGTGGTGCGGTTTGGTATTGTTGTGCGGTGGGCTGAAGTAAACATGCAGTGGGGCCCATGAGCGTGTGGCTGCGCAGACTTGAGGCCCAGGCACTGTGGCTCATAGGGTTCAATTAGAGGCGCAGGAAAAATTAACAAAATATATACAAAAGCTGCGGCTGTTGGAAGAGGAAGCCCTGCGGCAGAACAGACAAAAAATACAAGAACAGCGGCTGCGCAGCTGTTCCATGGCTCAGTGTTTCTCTGTGAGGTTTATGTTATCCGTCCTGTACATGGGTAACTAAATTTTCAAGTAGGGTTAAGGATGAACTTGCACATTAAATGGTTATTTTAATTTATTTTTGATTTCTGTACATGGTTTTCATTTATTAAATTCTTTGGTGATCATTCACAATTTATTGTTGAATTTTATTTTTTGAATAATTAAAGGGTTTAATCCGTTTATAGATTCAGTCATGCTTTTTCTATCGAATGAATTAATATTTTGATTATTTTTGGAGCAATTAGTTATTTATATTGATTCAATTCTTTGCTGCAATATTGCTCGTTGGGTATATTGTCGTCGTGGGGTTTTCTCAATGTGAATAATAATTTGAGTGATTTAAAAGTGATGAATGATTTTTCAAAGGATTACATTTGGTTAAATTTTGGGTTATAGTTCTATATTTTCCGATTGAGATTTTTAAAATTAAATTCTCAATTGAGTTAGTAGTGAATTAAAAATAATTGAAATACTATATATGTGCAAGGGATTCCTGACACTTTACTGTTCGTTAATTTGAGAATTTTCTTTCATTAATCACATTGTTTAAATTTTAATTTGCATTTTTAAAATCACTTTTTATATTTTTATTTTCTCGTGAAGCGTTTAATATTTTTCTTTAGTTTCAGAAATTCTTTCTATTATTCTTTTAATTCTGTCTCTTTGTGGAATCGACACCCCAAAACTACACTACAACTACCACGTTATTCTTTGGGCGTAATCAAATTTTGGCGTCGTTGCCGGGGAGACGGTAGAAGAATCAGTAGATAGTTTTTCTTTTTAGTAGTTTGTAAAGGCGGTAACTTCGTTCCCTTCGTTTTACTTGCTTTTTTTTTTTTTATTATTATTATTATTATTATTTATTTATTTATTTTATTTCACTTTTATTTATTTATTTATTTTATTATTGTCATCTTGCATGCATAATAGGTATAGGGACGCATTAGGTCGATTTGCTTATAGGCCTATGTTAGAGTCAGATTTAGAATCTAATTTTTCTTGTTTTTCTAATTCTTTGTTTGATAATTCTTCTAATTCTAAAAATATGAGCGAATACGAGGATCAACCTACTAGGACCCTTCAGGATTACCTTCACCCTACACGCACAGCCACACCATCATGCATCATGTTTCCACCCAATGCTCATCCAATTGATGTTAAAACAGGGGTGATACAGTTACTCCCTACATTTCATGGTTTGAAAAATGAAAATCCATATGTACACATTAGAGAGTTTGAAGAGGTAGTTGCGACTTTCCATAGTCAAAATGCAACACAAGACATTGTGAGACTTAAGTTCTTTCCTTTCTCTTTGAAGGATCGAGCTAAGAGTTGGCTATACTCACTGAGACCACGGTTAATTGGACCGTGGAATGAGATGACTCAGATTTTCTTCACTAAATACTTTTCCCAACACAAGACCAATGCTTTAAAAAGACAGATTTTCACCTTTGTACAAAAGGACAGTGAGACTTTGTATCAGTCTTGGGAGAGATTTAAGGAGTTATTGAGTATGTGCCCCACCATGGATATGAGAGTTGGCGTATAGTGAGTTATTTTTATGAGGGACTTACACCTAGAGAGTGCCAATTTGTAGAGATGATGTGTAATGGTGAGTTCTTGCAGAAAGATCCTGATGAGGCCATCGAGTACCTTAATGAGCTTGCTGAAAAAGCTCACACTTGGACAGGACCTAGCGCTATTGAGAGCACAAATAGGTCACGACCAATAGGGAACCGACATAGTGGGAGAATTTACCATCTTAGGGAGGAGGATAACTTGAAAGCTAAGGTTGAGACACTCACTAGGGAGTTAGAGGTGCTAAAGGCTAGAGACGTAAAGCCAACACACTTGGCTAATCATGTAGAGTCTTTTAGACCATGTTCAGTGTGTAGCGGGGTAGATCACCTTGCCCAAGAGTGTCCCACATCAGCTGAGATGAGAGGGATGTATGAGGACCAATGTAATACCTTAGGTATGTACAAGAAGCCTTTCACACCCTACTCTGAGACTTACAATCAGGGTGGCGCAATCACCCCAATTTTAGCTGAAAATCTGAAAACCAGCCACGTGCACAGCCACCTACAGAGCCCCCTAGATCATACCCTGTGCCATATCATGCACCATATCATGCATCTTCATCTTCTAGGAATTCTTTAGAAGACACTTTGCATGCATTTATTGAAGCACAGGGCAAGACTAACCAAAAGTTTGAATCTTTGATTACGCAGGTTATGGAAGAAAGCAAGGAGATAAAGAGCTAAGTGTCCAAATTGATGAGCTCTTTGAGTGTGAATGAGCGAGGTAGATTCCTTTCTTAAGCTTAGTCCACACCCCAAGGTCAACACATGGTGCAAGAAAATTTGAAGGATGTGAACGCCATTGTGACTCGAAGTGGTAAGTCCTTACACATCCCAACAATGGACAAATCGGATGATGTGGAAAAGGATCAAGATAGTAGCAATGCTGAGCTGCCCAAGGAACCGAAGGTGACAAAGAGTTATGTTAAGGTACCATTCCCTTAACTTTAAAATCAACCAAGCACACTTTGGATCCTAATAATGAAATCCTAGAAAATCTCAGGCAGGTAAAAATCAATCTTCCTCTTTTGCATGTGATTAAATAAATTCCTACTTATGCAAAAGTTCTTAAAGATTTGTGTACAGTTAAGAGGAAGCACAATGTGAAGAAGATAGCCTTCCTAACAGAGCAAGTTAGTGCTCTAATTGAGCAGAGGATTCCTCCTAAGTACAAGGATCCTGGTTGTCCAACCATTGCATACAGCATTAGAAATCATGAGTTTGGACAAGCTTTACTTGATTTAGGAGCAAGTGTGAATTTAATGCCTTATTCTATTTACTTGCAAATGGGGTTAGGAGAAATCAAACCAACCTCTGTGGTATTGCAATTGGCTGACTGTTCAGTCAGAGCACCACGGGGTGTGGTAGAGGATGTTCTAATTCAAGTTGATAAATTTTATTATCCTGTTGATTACATAATCCTTGACACTAACTCTGTTGTTAATTCTCCTTCAAAAATTCCTTTGATTTTAGGTAGGCCTTTCCTTGCCACTGCTAATGCTCTTATTAATTGCAGGAATGGGCTCATGAAGCTGTCTTTTGGAAACATGACTCTCGAAGTGAATATCTTTCATGTTGCAAAATAGCCAGAAGAGGAGGACGAGAGTTGCCAAACGTACATGATTGACTCACTCATTGTCACGCCCCGGATTTCCACAAACCCGAGGCGCGAGTTAACGGAAATTAAAAGAAAAGAAAAGAAATGACAATTCAGTAAACTTTAATTGAAATATCCCTTATTATTCTTCAAAATTTTCCCCCAATATTAAAATTAAATGCTTGTCCCACTTAATGTTCCAATCAATTTAAATCATGTTTAAAAATGGTCCTTAAAATAGCCTTAAAGTATCTCCAAAAATCCCCCTAAAGTGATGTCTCGGATGACTCCAAAATGTCCTAGGACATAGTCAAAAGATGGTCAAATATCAGCCCAAGTTTGATCCTAGTGGATGCCCAAATGTGGTCTTGAAATCTAGGTCACAACATGGCCAAAACATGACCCAAAAAGGTCCCTAAAATAGCCCAAAGTAGGGCCCAAACATGGCCCAAAAATTGGCCAAACATGGCCCAAAATAGTGTCCAAATATAGCCCAAAAAGTGTCCAAAAAATGGCTCAAAAAGGTGGCCAAAAGGTTGGCGAAACAGGGCGGGACAGCAGGTTGTAGCAACAGGTGGGGCAGCATGGCAACAGGCCAAGGCAGGGTAGGCACGCGCACGTAGGCTGGCACGCGGCGCAGGCGAGCGCGCGCGCGCCCAGGTAGGGTAAGGGCGGCAGGGCGCGAGGGCAGTGGCTGGGCAGTTCAGGTCTGACTCTGAAACTACTGCAACTTGATTTTTCTGATTTCCTGTAGAAATAGAAGAAATACTACAAGCAAACCTCTCTATTGGCTGCCCCAAAATTTCCCATTTTGTGTCCCCTTTTTCCCAAGCTTTTCAAACCCTTTTCCATCCATTTTCAACCCAATTTTCCTTAATTTCAAAACCCCAATTTTAAGCATTTTTCTCACTCATTTAAGAGGTGTTTTACACATTTATTTTTCCCTTTATTTTCCAAAATTTTGGGCATAGTTTCCTTTGTTTTTCCAAGGCTTTTCCACCTAATTTTCACAACATGTATGAATATAAATTCACCAACAACCCACCCTCATACGGTGGCCACAATTCCATCCAACCAAAACATGCATTCTCCATATCCAACATATCCATGTAAATTATAATTAAACTACAATCATTATACATTCATTTGATTCACAACTCATGCATATTAAAATGGCCCAAGGCCTAAAGTTTACAACTTGTTCCAATACAAAACAAAATAAATTGGGCTTATGCCCATACATCTAAAAAGTGCTCCAAATGCCAAATCTTTAATTTAGTCCATGTCTTCCCGTCCTTCAAGACTTGAAGAAGTCTCAAGTAACCGGGGTCTCATCTGAAATATATTGCCCACGAATGGGTCCGCTCTACTGCTAGTATAATGTAATACTAAGACTAGAAACAAATTCAAGGGCGTGGCATGTGCAAGTGTACAGTTCAAAAGTATAATCCCATTTTTCCCCAATGCCATGCAATATCTATATGCGTGACGCACACATGCAACTCTATGCCACCCATGTCTCGCTTCATTGTTCTTCCCCGTTGGCATGCAAGTACCAATATATGCCTCGCTTTACGGTCCGGACCCCGTAGGCATGCGAGTACCTAATGGCCAATTTTGGGTTTTTCACCACAGGATCTACACCCTTATAATGCATAGCACCTCGTGCTCAACTCACACCATGATCTCAAGGAATCACACCATGTCAAAATGCCATGCTTTCATTATGCAAGTTCAATGTAGCAATGCATCGAACACATGGTATCCCTTATCCCAAATCATATAACTCATTTCATGGATGTTAATTTAAACTTCAAGGCATCACCCTCACAACATGTATACATCATAATTGAATATATCCATACATATGTAAAGCACAAGTCTCACACTTTCAACAAATTCATAAGGGGCATAGAATTCTATTAAATATAAAAGCATCAAACCGTTACATGGCCCAACCAAAAGGTGTGTCAATAATTACATGGGTTGACAATCTCATGGCACAATTCTATCTATCAAATACACACCAAATAAAGCAAGAAATCACCCAAAATCAACAAGAACAAAATTACTCCTAAACTACCAACTCTAGGCTTTTCAAAGGAGCTACTTACTAGGTGATCTCCTAACCTTAGATATACATTTACAGCAGTTCAAATACATGCAAAAACACAAAGGAACTTGAATCTATTGCTAGCTTAGCACTACATCATACCTAAAATCAGTTTTTCTTGAACTGCAGTGGCTGTATTTTCTGGAATGACAAAATTTTCAGTGAGGATATAGTACTCATGGAGATGAACAACTTCTCAGAAGGAAGTTTGGCCAAAATCCAGCTCGAAATATGTGCTTCGGCAGCTTGAATTCTTGAATTTCTAGGGCTTTTCTCACTCTCTCTCTATAAGAACGTGAAATGCTGGAGATACAGAATGATTTCTGTATCTCCATCTCACTGAGGCTGCTATTTATAGTGAGGGGTCAAGGGGGCAAGGGCAAATGACCATTTTGCCCTTAATGAGGCCATGAACGCCGTTACTCTACAGCTCATTCCTAAATGCTTCAAATTGAAATTATATTTTTTCCAATGTTCATAAAATTATTTTAAATAAAAATTCTTAGAAGAAAACATTTTCATTTGAGGTCGGCTTAGGTCCGTTCCACCTGGGTCACCCGGGTGCCCTTTTTGTCTAATTCCGGAAACCATTTCCATTTTAGCTAATTTTCATACAACGGAAACCTCACATTATTATAAACACTTTACTCTTCTATGACACACTCTAATTATGTCTCTAAGTGGGTCGTTTGGTGAAAATAGTGCAAAAAAAACATTTTACCGGTAAAACCGGCAAAATTGCACATGCGAAATGTCCTACCAGCAAAATGAAAAATTTGCCCTCATTTTTCGAATCTCTACACTCATGGATAGAACTCAAGATTATGGAGCACGGGGATGGCAACCGAAGCTTGAGGAGTTGCCTAAAACAAGTGAAGAGCGGATTCCTTCAAGTGTGGAAGCACCAAAAGTTGAATTGAAGCCTTTGCCTAAGGGTTTAAAAATTCATTTGGAGGAAGGAACTAGCCCTCGTAGGGACCCCCAGCGTAAGCTTAGTCCTACTATGAAAGAAGTGGTGAAAAATGACCTAGGAGAGTTAGTCCCTACAAAACTTGTGACTGGCTAGCGGATGTGCATTGATTATAGAAAACTGAATGCTGCCACCCAGAAGGCTAAAATGAAAGCATTTCATGATAAAAATATTTTGAGAGAAACTTTTAAGCCTGATGATCGAGTGTTTTTATATGATTCTAGACTCTATAAGCACCCAGGAAAACTCAGGTCTAGATGGACAGGCCCCTTTATAGTGAAGAATATTTTTAACAATGGGGTAGTCAAAGTAGAGGATCCCAAGGATAATCGAATTTTTAAAGTAAATGGCCAGCGCCTTAAAGTTTTGATTGATAGGCAAGCTCCGGAAGTGGAAGACATAACATTCCACCTATGGACCCGGTCTATCCACCTTGATCATGCCATGCAGGTATGTTTTATTTGTTTTATTATTTATTTATTTATTTATTTATTTTATTTGTTTTATTTTATTTTTGTTTTCTTTTATTTTCGTTCTTTTTCTTTTTGTTTGCTGCTCTTTTCTTTGTTTTTATTTACAGGATAATTTCATTTTGTCAGTTTCGGTTGCCATCTTTGGTGCTTAGCGAGCTGAACATCACATCAAGTGTATTCTTTCCTTTTCAGTACCCTTCATTCAATTTTGATTGTTAAACATTGAGGACAATGTTTCATTTAAGTTGGGGGGTGGTGGTTGCAAATTCAACATTTAAACTGTTGTGGCATAGTTTCATGTGTGAAATTTTTTTTTTTTTTAAATTTGCATCACATGTGCATCTTTTCACATGAGTACTCATTCTCATTCATAGTCATTTTTGTGAATTCATCGAATCCACCATAATCATTCATTCTGCTGAGGCATTCACAGAACTTTTAATACACTTATCCAAACTTTGTGGTAAGATGGTGGTTTAACACATATAGCTAGAAAACTCTTTTGCTTCAGTATTCATGTGTGTTTTGGAGAGAATTGAGAGCCTTCAAATGCAGAAAATTATGATAAGCGTTCATTGATCTGTTGAATTGGACATTTCTTTTGAGAACATCAGTACATGGTTGGTGGTATGACAACGATTATACTTGGGATATGACGAAGGTCAATTTAGGATTAATGTTTGAGCCTTTCAAGCTAAACCTTCTCATCATAGACCCTTAGTAGCCAAATTGGAGCCAACAAACACATTTAGTTTTTTTTTCATGTGCCCACATCATCCATACCCCTCCACATCGGAGTATAGCCTATACATTAATTTTTCTACCCTTTTTGCTTCCAAGTGTGTACTAGGTGTGGAATTTATATTTCTTGTCTTTTGTGTTGAATTGGAAAAAGGGCAGAAAAAGAAAAAAGGGAAAAATACATGTGCAGAGTGTTCAATTGAGTGAGCATCAAAGTCAATGAAAAAAAACATGAAAAAAAATTGAAAAATTAAAAAAAATAAAAGAAAAAAGAAGAGACAGAAGAAGAAGGAGACGTTTTGTTATTCAGTGCTTTGGAAAGTTGAAGAGTGCATCAAGTGAAAAGTTTGGTTTGCTATGATTATTAATGAAATTCTCTTAGTATGTACTTGAAAGTTTTTGAATCCTTTTTATCCTTTTCTTCATATAGCCCTTAGCCCGAGCCACGTTACAACCCGTTTATGTTGATCGTTCTGATCCTAAGCAAGCCTGTGGAAAGAGTGGTGGAAGTCTCATTTGTTAGTGCGCTTATCATAAGATCCATGTTTGCTTGTTGCTTGTTCATAATTGCCAAATACTTCATTGAGCGTGTACACCTCTTGTCAACTCCATAGAGAGAACCCCTACATGAAACACTTTTATACCCGTGAGATATAGAGTTGAACCTTTTGCTTGAGATGTTCTTGATGTTGCATGTGTCATGGTTTGTGGTTAGATGGATATGGTTTGGAGCACACACACACACACACACTCTGTGATTTGCTATAAGTGGATTGATTGTTACAAGATTATTGAATTCCTAAAATTGCTTTGATATGCGAATCTGAAAAATGTGATTAGATGCTTTCTATGTGTGATCTTCCTTGATCTCTTTTGTCAAATGCATGGAAATTGCTAGGGACTAGCAATGAGCAAGTTGGGGGGTGTGATGAGAGGGCAAAAGTGCACTCTAAATATCCTATTATTTGATTAAAATGCTAGAAAGTGAATAAAAATGTTGGGATATAGTTGATATTATTTGATTTAATTTTTATTCAAAGTGGGATATATTTAAGCATTATTTTATAATATTTTGAATCTCAAATAAATGCATTAAATAGTCCTTTAAAATTTTACTCTTGAACGGTTGCAAATCTCACTATTTGTTTCAGTCACGTGGTAAAATTAATTCATTATTTATTGGATTGTAGGGCAGAATGATTGAAGAATAAAGAAAGAAAGAAAAAAAAAAAGCTCCAGGGTACTTGAAGAAAAAGAGCAAGAAAAGAATAAAAAAAAAAGAGAAACAAAGGCACTGTGGGGCCCGTGGGAATCAGAAGAAAAGCATGAATGGGCGCTGGCTTGGGCATGTAGTTCGGATACAGGGCGATTGCGCATGTGGCTGCTACGGCTTGGTGCGGTTGCCAATGGGCTGAAGTTGTGTGGCTGGCGTGAGGCGCTGAAGACTGACCAAATATGAGGCATTGTGCGGCTAAAGGGACTTGGTGCAGTCTCGGCCTGGTGAGTGCGCTGTGAGGCCCGACCAAAAGGAAAAGAGGCACGGCTGGAGAGGGGCGCTAGTCTTGGCGCGGCTGTGTGGTGTTCAGGTGCAAGGCGCCACAATAGGGGCCCATTGGTGGTGCGGTTTGGTATTGTTGTGCGGTGGGCTGAAGTAAACATGCAGTGGGGCCCATGAGCGTGTGGCTGCGCAGACTTGAGGCCCAGGCGCTGTGGTTTGTAGGGTTCAACTAGAGGCACAGGAAAAATTAACAAAATATATACAGAAGCTGTGGCTGTTGGAAGAGGAAGCCCTGCGGCAGAACAGACAAAAAATACAGGAACAGCGGCTGCGCAGCTGTTCCATGGCTCAGTGTTTCTCTGTGAGGTTTATGTTATCCATCTTGTACATGGGTAACTAAATTTTCAAGTAGGGTTAGGGATGAACTTGCACATTAGATGGTTATTTTAATTTATTTTTGATTCCTGTACATGGTTTTTATTTATTAAATTCTTTGGTGATCATTCGCAATTTATTGTTAGATTTTATTCTCCGAATAATTAAAGGTTTTAATCCGTTTATAGATTCAGTTATGCTTTTTCTATCGAATGGATTAATGTTTCGATTATTTTTAGAGGAATTAGTTATTTATATTGATTCAATTCTTTGCTGCAATATTGCTCGTTGGGTATATTGTTGTCGTTGGGTTTTCTCAATGTGAATAATAATTTGAGCGATTTAAAAGTGATGAATGATTTTTCAAAGGGTTACATTTGGTTAAATTTTGGGTTATAGTTCTATATTTTCCGATTGAGATTTTTAAAATTAAATTCTCAATTGAGTTAGTAGTGAATTAAAAATAATTGAAATACTATATATGTGCAAGGGATTCCTGACGCTCTACTGTTCGTTAATTTGAGAATTTTCTTCCATTAATCACATTGTTTAAATTTTAATTTGCATTTTTAAAATCACTTTTTATATTTTTATTTTCTTGTGAAGCGTCTAATATTTTTCTTTAGTTTCAGAAATTCTTTCTATTATTCTTTTAATTTTGTCTCCCTGTGGAATCGATACCCCAAAGCTACACTACAACTACCGCGTTATTCTTTGGGCGTAATCAGGTATTTTGAAGAACTTCAGTACATTATAGATTAAGTAACCATTCACTTTAGAATGAATCAGACAGATGCAAGGGAAATGAAGAATAATAAATCTAGAAGCAAATTTAAAATGAAAAAAATCAATAATCAATGTCATCCACTACCTAAACAAGTAAAATATCAGTTCCTGAAACACATTAAAGCATAGTTTGTATCCTTAGTTTAAATGAATCATAGCAGAAAACAATTGACAATAGATAATATATCAATAAAAAAAAGATGAATACAACTCAGATAACAAGTTTAAATTGTTGTAGTTTATAAATGAAGCCTTTGTTGAACTTGAAGCAATATGTGTGTAGAGTGACAAATTTGGCAATTCAAAAAAGTCAAGAATTGAAAACATCTTAGTCTCAATTTCTTTAAAGAATTTTCCAAAGCACAATAATCAAGAAAAAAATTATCTGGAGCACATTCTCAAAGTTCATAATACCTAATTTAATAGTTATACAGCAACAATTAGAGCTATTTCCTTGTTGGACTCCTCACTTATAAGGAAAACCTAAAAGTTTGCTGAAAATATTTTCAATAAAAGAAATGTTATCTTATTCACAAGAGAAGCCTTAAACACACAAATAAAAGTACAAATGATGATTATTTCAATACACTCACCCTTTTATGCTTGATCCTTCTGGCCAATAAACTATATTGCAAAGTACCTGTAACAAATCACATACAAAAAAACTAATAAGGCTAAAATAAACACGTAGAAGAAAAAAATGGAAAATAAAGAAGCGAGTGGAAGGCATAGAGAGATCCCAAATCCTAATTGTTGTGTGTAAAAAAATGGATTAAATGAAAATCCCATGAAAAGTCTAAAGAAGGCGGTATACACACACACACACACACACCTGGTCGATTCTTGCATCATGTGCAGGAGTGATGCTCAGATTCATTCATTACTAAGCGTTATCCTATGGGATCTACTCATAAATAAAGTGACCATAAATGGGACTTGTGCTATCACCTTTTATATATATATATATATATACACAAAAGTAAGTTATATAAGTCAACCATCTTATAATTAATTGATACACCACAAAGTGACAGACCAGTCTCCATGTGACACGTGTGACTATAGACTAGTTAAAGTTCGGCCATCCAGAGCAGACTCAGACAATCATCCATCCAGAGCAGGCTTAGGCGCTCAGCCTTCAGAACTCACAGGTCTAAGCACAAGGCCTTCAGAGCATCCCTCAGGGTTCAGAACTCATCACTGCCTTGAATATCCTACCAAGCTAAAGAAAAGGAAACAATCTTCAACAAGGAAACTGCCACCTATAGGTATCTATCAGGCGCAGCGTCTAACATAGTAATTGCCGTTCTCCGATTATGAAATCCCTACATTCATGGCTCAAAATCCTAATCAACTTAGGAAACTAGTAGCCTATAAATAAAACCCTATGGTACGCTGTTACATTCATGCTTATTCTTTGGTTTACAATTACAGTCTTTCAATTCAGTTTTATTGACTTAAGCATCGGAGCGACTACCGCCGGAGCCAATCCGGTGGCCCTCTGACCCTTCTTTTTGAGTGTTACTTATGTTACGGAGTTCAGAGCCCCTACCGACCAAAAAGTGCAGCATCAGCTGGCGCCGTCCGTGGGAACGACAATCGTTCTTTCAAAGGTTCTCTTCTCTATGAGCAACCTTATTCCCCTTCTCATTAGGAAATCATGGCTCCCAATCTTCGCCTGAGAAAGAATGCCTAAAATCCTCAAAACCCTCATCACCGACCGCTTGCCGGACGAGGAAAGGGACAAACAACTGACCCCATGTAGCAACAACTTGACCTAATTAAGCGATAGAACGAGTTAATGCAAGAACAGTTTCTTGCCATACCCAAAACTCTGGCGATACTCACCCAGATCCTTAGAACCAATCTTTTGAATCCACCCGTCAACATGACTGATCAAAGGACACAACCTCCTACTGTCATTACGGACGGAGGATTTCATGAAGAGATTCCTAGCAATCAACCGGTGTACCCCCAAGGTGCCACCCACATTGGTGGAGACCCTCGCCATCAGCAGCCGCAGGCAGGGCAATACCAACCTTTATTCCAGACATCTACTATCGAAGCACCACTAGGGCTCTAACTCCGGGGGCTTCAAGAGCGAATCTAGCGTCGCAAGAGTCTCAACCTCAAGCGGCTCTAATTCTTTTAGCTCGGAGCACCAAAATCCTCCTCCAACTATGGGACATGCCCATCCCATTCATATGGGAGCCGAAAGTGCAAAGCAAGACTCATAAGAAGTCCTGCCTAGGGACCCACAAAGAGCTGAAGAAGTTGCGGACTTTATGGACCGCACTGTTGTGATGAGAGGTTTTCAAATCCCTCTATAGCAGGACGAGCTAGCCAGGCTGCTCGGAAGGCTCGACATGCCGTTCACCCCTGCTATCATGGCTGAGGAGAGGCCGAGGAAATTTGTCATCCCAAAGTTCACCCCTTACGATGGGATTGGGGACCCGGGGAACCATCTTTCTCATTACCAGCACACCATGGCACTACATGTGGCTTCTGACGCCTTCATGTGTCGTACATTCATTACCAGCCTCAAAGGCACAGCACTGAAGTGGTTCCACCATCTCCCACCGAACTCAGTCACTAGCTTCTACGAGCTCGGCAGGCGCTTCTTAGACAGGTTCATGATTAGCAGAAGGTTGAGAAATAGCCTAAAATTCTTGCTTAAAGTAAAACAATCCAAAGAGGAGCCCCTTCGAGAGTACATCGCACGTTTTAATGCCTAGCTCACAGAGATTACAGATTGCAGCCCGAGCTTTTTGGTAGCTATTATGTAATACCCCGACCCGATTTAGCTAGTACTCGACCCGGGTTAGACCGAGTCATGAATAATTTTAAAAATGGCGAGCGATAGTCAGCCGTCCAATAGGACATGCCAACCGAGAAATAATCAGAACGGTTTGATTCCGAAGCCGAGATGGGGAAAATAAATAGAACGGTATTAAAAATAAAATAGAAATAAAATACCATCAATAATATCAAATAAATGAATATATATAAACGTTTATAAAAATATATGTATACATATCAGTATATAGGTTATATATATATATATTTATATATATATATATATTTTCATATATATATATATATATATTCATGGTGCCATGTGAAACCATGTGAGCACATGGTTTGTGAAATCAGGAAGAAGAAAAGGATATGTGGCAACATGATATATATATATATAAGTGCAACGTGTGAGAAGTGAGGTGCCAAGTGAAAGGAACAAGTGTAGTGTGCCGCCAGGTGTGTAATAGAATATTACATGTTGGTATGTATGTGGCAGTGTGACAGAAAATTAAGAGGAAAAGATATAAATGGTGGCAGGTAGTGGATTGAGAAATGACAGAAGCAGGTTACGTGTACAGGAAGAGAATTAGATCAACAACAGATTTATCACAGTATATATTTTATATATGTTGTTGTGGCGGTGGAACAGCTGGAAAAAGGCAACGTGTACTGTATATATGTGCATGTATTATATAGTGTGGCAATATAGAAGAGGGACAATGGGTATATACCTGTTATGTGTAAAGCACTGCAGAGGAAAAAAAAAAAGAGTTGGTGGCCTGTTGGTAAAAGCCCTTCCCTTCCTCTTGCTCTGTTTTCTTTTCTCTCTAAAATAAATCGAAGAAGAAGATTGTATACTCAACGGTTGTAATTGGAGATCAATCCAAGACATCTTTTGAAACGTCACGGGTCTGATTGGGTCTCTTGTAATGGTGCAACAGATCTATATGTATATATGTGCCTGTGTGTTTAGCGGTGCACCAAACGGAAGGGGACAGTTAATGTTGGTCCGTGTGTGCAGCAGCAAAACGGGTAGAAGCAGCAGAGACGGTGAGGAGCCTTTGGGGCTAAACTTAATAATTTTGTGAAGCTGATGTTCAAGATTTGAATAAGTTGATTGAGAGTTTCTGTTGGAAGCAGTTGTTGTCAAGGGAGCGGCAGCAACATCAGGTGGATGAGGAACCAAACAAGTGGTGATAAATTGTTGCAGCAGGTTAGCATGCATATTTGCATGGTAGTGGGGGCAGTGGCAGTGGAGGATTTTGAAACAGTGCTGCGCATGGACTGTGCGCAGTAGAAGCAATGATAAGATCGGGTTGGATTTGGAGGGTCTGATTTGGGTTCTTGAGACGGATCGGAGCAAGAGAGATTTGTATAGTATATATATGTGCAGTTGGCGATACAGCAGGTGGTGTGTGCAAAGGAAAAGTGTGAAGCAGCAACCGAAACCAGTAGCAAGAGTAAGCTCCTCCAATCAATTTATCTTTTGAATTGGATATTTATGTGGCATAAAATATATTTTTGCAAATCATCACTGTCAACTTATAAGATTCCTTCCTGACATACGAAAATTACCTTGTTGATTAGTGCAGGGTTGTTATTATAAAGAGATTTGAATTGAGTATTTAACACTACTTTTAAAAAAAAATTTGAAATTGCCCGAGACAAAAAATAAGTCAAACGAAGTCCCAACGATGCAAATAAATAGTCAATTTTTATTATCTCGAACCTTTCAAACCCAATGGTGATGTCAGAATTATAAAAAGGGGTCCCGGGAATAAAAGACACATAAAGTGCAAAATGACAGTTTTGCCCTTTTCAATCCAGAAGTCCGATTTAAGATCCGTAAAAGCTTAAACCACTTTTATTCGACGTTCCGGATATAATGATGAGGTATAAATTAGTAAATAAAATACCGATAGCAATGGCAGGCATGTTTGAATACATAGCATAGATCAGTTACAACTGTAGACTGAGTTACATTTTCGAATGACAAGCGTGCACGTCGAAAAGAAAAGGGAAGGAAATAGCTTGATCTCCAATGAACAGTAAAGAGTAAGTAAATCTGAACTTTGTTATGTGGTCCTTCCTCAGCCAGTCACATTTATTTGCATATGCTGCCAAACTTGTACTACATTTCCTACCTGATGAACTTGATCTCCTTGATTGATGGCAAACGACTTGTGATTATTTATTCATGCCTGTGCTTTGGGCTCAACTTGCTTGCTTATATCATTTTGCGATCTTGACTTGTTGATCCTTGAGCATGCTTATACCATCTTGTATATTGTGTCATGGTCTTGTAATATATCTGTTGTTGGAAATCTTGTTTGTTCTATACACTTGTGCATCGTTGATTGAGACATGGTTGTTCTCGGCAGCCCGGTAACATAGCTGTAAAAAGCTATAGTTATATATTGTTGCCTTGAACGGGATTAGTTTCTCGGCAGCCCAGTAACATAGCGGTGGGAAGCTATAGTTATATATTGTTGCCTTGAACCAGTTATGTTCTCGGCAGCCCAGTAACATAGCAGGTGATGCTATGGTTATATTATGTTGCCTTGAACTGACTAGCTACGATCCACATCCTTGTTCCTGTGGAGGGTAGTATGACCATGATTCTAATATTTTATATGTGCCTGGGATTGTGCTCAGTCACAACGGCCCATCTATTCACAAATTGCGTGGGGGAAAGACCCTTTAGGGTCTTGTATGTCCTTCAGGACTTGTAGAGAAAAGAGCTCTAACGCTTTTCAGAGAGCCCGAGGAACTGTGGCGGATCTGAGCATGCGTTTTAGTGGGGTATGCCGGGCCCTGGGTGATTCACGCATATCTGGGTTATTAGAACTCGATGACGATATATCTTTGGTATTCATTGAATGATCATATTTTATGTCCTGTGAATGATCATATTATTGCGATCATGTTATACTTTACTCGTTGATGATCTATCGTTGATACTCGTTGGATGTTCATATTCTATGCAAGCATGTCATACTTTTGATTGGCTATCAAAATTGTTGTGGCAGCAGATTTTCATGATTGGCTAGATCCCGGTTGTTGGATTCATTATTATTATCTTATTGTATCTTATTTAGGATAAGCCTTTTGGACCCTCGGGTCATTGTTGTACATCTTGGTGACTGGCTATGTATTTCTTGTTACTCATTGGGCTGTTGGATATCTGTTATCCCTTTCTTCTATTATTCTTGTGAACTAACCCTGACCCATGGCAAAGCTAGGAATTTACTTACTGAGCTTGTTTAAGCTCATTCCATTTATTTAACATTTTTCAGGTGACATCATGTGGGATGAAATGCAATGAGATAACTAGTGGAACTAGTGATGCACAATGAGCGACAATGACGATATAAACTCCAAGTTAAAGATCGAACGTGAACACTGTAAGGTTAACTTTAAGGTTATGCATTATAATGTTACATCATTAGTGATGAGGTTGGCCTAGTATGACAGATCATTATGATTAAGTGGTACTTAGAGACATTATGATTGTTGATCATTGGAGATGAGTTTAACTAGCTGAACTTTCATGGTGTGACTTCCGCTTTAAGTAATTCATTGATGTAGAATGGTTGCATTAGAGCATGTGTATTATACTTTAGAGATATTGATGACTGATTCTAGACATGCTCTGATGTGTTTGGATGAGTTGCATTCTTAATTCAAAAAGATTTTAATTCCGCTGTTTTGACCCTACATTTAGAATGCAATTCATTGTGAAGTTGCCTTGGGTTGGTTACATTGTTGGTGGAGAAAAACTGACAAGGTGGCCAACTGGCATCACGTCCTCGAGATCCGCGTAGGGTGGGTTTCGGGTCGTGACATATTATGACCTCTAGACTCGCACAATGAGGCTTCAGGGATTCTTTGACAAAGAGTCCTCCTACCGACATGGCAACCCTCATGGATTGGGCTAGGAAGTATATAAATCTAGAGGAAGCAAAGAGCCCTTCTCAAAAGAGTAAAGAACAAGCCCAGTAGGATGACCAGAAGAAGGACTCCAGTACAATCAAGAAGAGGGTCAGAAGCCCAAACAGAAGTACGGCCTCCAGAACTCCAAACAGCACTACTCCAAGGGGGTTCACCACCTTTACTCTTCTGAACGCCTCCCTAACTCACATACTTCGGTAAGTCCGAGCATGTGAAAACCTAAAGTGGCTAGAGCCGCTAAGAGGCGATCCCAGTAACTGGGACCAAAGCAAGTATTGTGATTTCCACAAGGACTATGGGCACGCAACTGACACATGCAAAGCCCTTAAACATGAAATCAAGCAACTCATAAGAAGAGGACGACTACGGGAGTTTGTCAGGCAAGATGGGAGGCAGAACCCCCGCAATGACAGGCCCCAGTAGAGAAGGCCAAACCAGAGGCTGGAACAAAGGGAAGGATGGAATGAGCCTTAGCAGCAAAATAATCAGGTTATCTTTGTCCTCCACGCAGACACCCCGATAGCAGGAACGTCCAACAGAGCAAGAAAAAGGTATGCTTGCGAGGTTAGAGCTACTCCCAGCATACTAAAGATCTCCAATGTTGAGAAAAGATTGAAGCCTATGCCTGAGATCCAGTTCTCAGATCAAGATCTTGCAGGAGTACACTGTCCTCACAGTGATGCCCTCGTTATCTCCCTCAAGATTGCCAACTTTGAGATCCGAAGAGTTTTGGTGGACATAGGGAGTTCTCCAAATGTACTATTCTACGAACCCCTTAAACAGATGAAGCTCAATCCCAACGACATCAAACCCACCGTTGCTGTCATGGCTGGATTTGATGGGAACCTCAGTACCCCACTAAAGAGGATTGACCTTTATACCACAGCAGGAAAAGGAGATAGACAAAAGACCATGATGTCAAAATACATGGTTCTAAACACCGAGTCCCCTTACAACGTCATAATTAGAAGACCTTGGCTACACCAAATGGGAGCAGTCACCTCGACCCTCCACCAATGCCTGAAGTACGTCCACAATCATGTTGTCTACTCTATCAGAGGATGTCAACTGACCTTTCGAGAGTGTCATGCTTTCGTGCTCAAGGAGAGGGCCTCCAAATAGCAATTACTGCACGCTTATGAATGCATGGATTTAGACCTCTCCCACCATCACGAGGTGGAAGATTGCCCATCCAGAATTGATGAGCCTCTAAGCCCTAGAGGAAGGGACAGCAGGGCTAAGCCCTCAAGGGACCCCATCAAAGTGCTAGTCAGCTCGAAAGAACAAGGGCGCTACTTACAGATTGGTCCAGACCTGATACCTGCCTAACAGGAAGAGATGATAGAATTCCTGAAAGGTAACCTTTTTGTGTTCGCTTTGGAAATAAAGGATATGGAGGGCATTGATCCAAACCTCATTACTCATAAGTTGATGGTAGATCCTGACCACCCACCAGTGAGATAAAAAAGGAGGACACTCGCTCTAGAGTGACATCGTATTATTAATGAGGAGGTCCAGAGATTGCTTAAGGCCAAGATGATACGAGAAGTGTTTTACCAGAATGGCTAGCCAACACCGTTTTGGTTAAGAAGAAAAATGGCAAGTGGAGAGTCTGCGTTGACTATACATACTTTAACAAGGCTTGTCCCAAATATAGCTTTCCTCTCACACGGATTGACCAGCTAGTCAATGCCATTGCATGGCATGAACTCATGAGCTTTATGGATGCCTACTCTGGATACAACTAGATCTGGATGTACCCATCAGACCAAGAAAAGACAGCTTTCATTATCGAGCGAGGTCTCTATTGCTATAGAGTAATGCTGTTCGGATTGAAAAATGTTGGGGCAACCTATCAGCGTCTGGTCAATAAGATGTTCAGTCCTCTTGTAACACCCTGACCTTGTGTAATTAATAATTAGCTTGCTAATTATTAATTTGAAAGGACATAAAGAATAATCAAGGAAGTTAATCGGGAATCTCTCGGCAGTTACGATAGACCAACAAAATAATTAAACATGTCTGGAGAAGAGGGTGTAATACCCAAACCTAATTACTAATTAATTAGGTGAAATTATGTCAATTTTACACTGTGAAAACTCGAATTAGCGAACTATGACGGTCACAAATAGATAATAACTGACACGGGGCCTTTGGCGTCGAAGTTAACTAAAATACGAAACCCTCAGAAGAAACCGCTTCGTAAAAGGAGTAACAGAAAAGAAATTATAAAGGAAAAAGCTAAAACGAAAATCTGCACTGACCAAACAAGGCATAAGCCCAAAATGTGGAAAAAAGGGCCAAAAAGGTGAGGCCAAGGGGTTTTGAACCCTTGACCAAGTGAGACAAGGTTTTAAAGTCCTAAAAATATACCACTTGGCCCACAAGCACTTTTGTGCTTTATTTTACAAAAGATATATATATATATATGTATATCATATAATGCTAAGTTTTGATCAATGAAGTGAGGTGGCAGCCCCTCATTGGACCACCACCCCCACCAACCAAATTTCATGCAGCCACAATGTAATATAAAAAATGTTTATATGTATATTATATATGAACATTACGTGAAGGATTTGTGGAATCAAAAATCAGACTATGAGATCTCAGATCTAATGTAGAGAGAGAGAGAGAGAGAGAGAGTCTAGAGAGAGAAAGTGGAAGCCTTGTGTGAAGAAGTATGTGTGTGCATGTGTGTGCATGGCCATGTGAAGGAATACAAGAAGAAAAGGGAAGGGCTGAACCCTACTTGTAGGGTGGACAAGGTTTGGAAGCTCAGTTGTGAGCCATGAATGAGGGAGCAGTGGTCGACTAGAAGGTATAAATACCAAAACCCAGAATTTTTCCTTTTCTTCTTTGCTTACTGTTTCAGTCTTTTAAGACCTATTAACTGCATGCATGCGTTTGAGTGTAGAAGAGGATGAAAATAAGAGGAAATGGGGCAAAAACTGAACTGTTTTGGGCACTAGACCATGAGGAACCGAGAGTAGATATTCTGGGTTTTTGAAAAATTAACCTTAAGCTTGATTTAAAATGCTTGGGCGTAAAGAGTACACAAAATGGGTTTCACTGCAAGTTGAATGGACCAAAATGGTCCAGAAACAGGCGAGGAAATGGTAGTTGCAGGTGCGGCTGACCAAAACGATAATCCTTCAAATCGATTGATTTTGTAGGTTTTAAGTATACCAAACAAATCCTAAGGGTCCTAGAGGGTCACTGTAGTTGAAAACAAGAGTCAAAACGACTCAAAAAATGTGTGAAAATGAAACTGAAATATCGTCGGAGAATCGGCCATCGCCGGAATGCCGGACTGTAAGTCCAAATTCGTGGAAATGTAGGGACCTAGGCTGGAATCTGACCTTGTATATGAAATCCTTATGAAATTTTCCTTCGAACCCCATTGGATCGAACCCAAAAGGCCACCGAAATCTCCTTGCCATCGTCGGAGAAGGCGACTGTGGAGAAAACACAGTAAACCCTAATTGTTGGGGACGATGAACAGTGTCGGGTCAAGTTGGACCGGGTTTGGGTCGGATCGGGTCGGGATCCAACCAAATGCAGGAAGGGTTATTTAAACTGTGTCGTTTTGGAACTTGTTTTAAAATATAGATTTTCCCTGTTTGGCTACAACTGTAAGAAATTGGAAATTAGGTTTTAGAATAACCTAAAACGTAGATAAGGGGCCAAATTGGGAATAACAGGGATATGTTATTCCGGTTCTCTGGTTTAGCTTGAATCGGCTGGTTCACCAAGGTTTTGGACCGGTCTAGGGTTTGACCTAGTAAACCCAACGGTCCAAGGGCTTAATTGAAAGGAAAGTGAACCAGAACTATTCTAAATTATATTTTGACCCCAATAGTTTTGAATAATTGTACTCTAGCCCAGCTTTTGCAAAATTTATGCGTATAAGCCCCTGAAAAATAATTAAATAATAAAATAATTATTTTAATTATTTATTAATTGAGTAAAAATTACTGTTTTGCCCTTGGATGCTAAATGACTCAAACGAAGTCCAAATTAAATAAATAAATAGTGCATTTTTACTATCTCGGGCATTCTAGACTCAATGGTGGAGTCCAATTTGAGAAATTAAGTCCCGAAAAATAAAACACGTAAGTAGTAAATGACTATACTGCCCCTGATGATACCTAAGGCCAAATAAAAATAAAAGATAGTCCATTTTGATTATGTTGGGCATTCTGGACTCAACAGTGGAGTCCGATTTGTAAAACCAAGTTCCGAAAAATAAAGACACGCAAATGGTAAATGATTGTATTGCCTCTAATGATACCCAAGGCCAAATAAACACAAAAGATAGTCCAATTTAACTATGTCGGACACTCTGGACCTAATGGTGAGGTCCATTTTATGAACTGAGGTCCTGAAAAGTTTAGCCATACAACATGTGAAATTACCAAAATGCCCCTGATGCTATATGAAGTCTAAATGAAGTCCAAATGGGACGAAATTGATATTGATAGAAGCCCAGGCACTCGTGAAACTGTACACATGATTAAATGATGAATCGGGGTCAGAATCTCACGAAACGTAAAATGACCAAAATGCCCTTGAGCATGGTAAGTGCAACGTAGAGGCCGAATAAAGGTCAATCTGATCGAATAAATTGTCATAAGTATAATTATGAACATTGAGGGGCTAACTACGACTCCGGAATGGTCAACGTGTAGAACGAGAAATGATTGATGTGTCCCGATGACCAAAAGCAGATACCAAATGAATTCCAAGAGACTTAAGAATTTATATATGGGATATATGGAACATTCTGAAGACCACGATAGGGTCCGAAACAAGAATGGTGAAATTACCATTTTGCCCCTAAGGTTAAATAAGTACTTAATTGATAACGATTGAAGTCTAAATAACTGAGATTATAATCTTGATAACTACTAAGCCTAATTAAAGGATGTAATAGCCTCGGATGAAACCCAATGAAAGGGCAATAGGCTACTAGGTTATCTTAGGTAATCTGATAGACGCCTAAGAAAATGAATAAGACATGAATGGATGAATTCTGATTTATCTGTGATTAATGATGATTGTTTAGGATATGCAGTGCCCAACGTATCTGGAAGTTATCAGATTTTTTGTGAATGGAGATAAGCATAAAAGTTTGTGAGTAACTTGGAACTTCTGACTTGGTGTATAAGTTATACTACCTAGATACTGTATCTTTATACATCGTACCATTTTATATATTGTACTGTTTAAATGCATATACTTAAATGCATACCTTTTGTATTGCATTTCACATGGCATGATTTTGTTCTATCCTACACTTCTGTTCTGTTTGGGTCTGTTCTGTTCTGTTATATGGTCTGTTCCGATTCTGTTTTGTTATGTTGTGTCTTACTCCTGGGCTCACTCCAGTTTTGAGCGGTATGGCATAAGTAGGCCAGAGCAGTACCCAGAGGGTAGAGGCCCCACGAGTGTCCGCTAATGGGCAGCTGGGGAAGCTCGAATATACTTAATTATGTGCCTAATTGGCATCCTGTTTTGTTTTGTTCCGTTCCATTGAGGATATGCCTATGTCTATGATTGATATATTGGCATCATTTACAGCTCTGTTTTGATTTGTTATGTTATGTTATGTTATGTTCTGTTCTGATCTGATCTGTACTGTTCTGTTCTGATCTGTTTTGTCCTGATCTGTTTGTTATGTTTAGTTCGATTCTGTTTTATTCTACTTAAGCTGCACATAAAGTGGATTTATAAAACTGTATTTCTGAAGTGATTCTACTATATATCCATGTGCTTTATAAGCAAAAACTGGTTTTGAAACCCATGGCAGGGAACCTCTGTTACTCACTGGGCTTGTTAAAGCTCATCCCATTATCCTAACATTTTTCAGGATTTATCTCTATTGGATTAGAAGGCACTATGATATGACATGGATAGGCTGAGTGGCATTCCAAGTAAAGGATCTGATGGCACTGATTTATAGAGACTTGGACTCTTGTGGATTGAATTTGGTTATTCAGGTGAGTGACATGATCTGATTGATGTGATTGATATGCATTAGATATTGAGACATGGCTCATGGTAATGGTACTCTAGAGATATTAGATGTGCTCTGTGTTATATGTCTGATTTTAGACGTACTCTGTGGTTAGAGTTATTAGCTATCAGGTTTTAGACTTGCTCTGTGGTACATACCTCGATGGTATTTATAAACGAGTTGCATTCCCGAGATGAAAAAGGTTTTAAATTTTGCTGCTCTGACCCTACAATTGGAATGTAATTCGTCGTTAAGTTTAGAAGTTTGCCTTTGGTTGGTCGCATTGTCAGTCGACAAACCGGCAAGGCGGCTAATTGGCATCACGTCCTCGACATCCGCGTAGGGTGGGGTTCGGGATGTGAGACCTTTGATCGACAACACCATGAAAATTTACATAGACGATATGCTGGTCAAAAGCTTACAGAAGAGCAGCCATCTCCAGCACTTGGCTCAAACTTTTGACATCCTAAAGCAACACAAGATGAAACTGAATCCCTCAAAGTGCACCTTCGGTGTAACCAAGGGAAAGTTCTTGGGGTACATTGTCTCTTAGAGGGGTATTGAAGTAGACCCCACTCAGATCAGGGTGTTGATTAGGTTGGAGTTGCCAAAGATCAAGAAAGACATTCAAGCTCTGAACGACAGAATTGCAGCTTTAAGTAGATTTATCTCCAAGTCTATTGATCGCTACTTACCATTCTTTAAAGCCTTGAAGGGTAACAAAACCTTATAGTGGTCAAAGGAATGTGAAAAAGCTTTCCAAGAGCTGAAGGAGTACCTAGCTTCCCTTGAACTATTATCAAAGCCAGTCTAGGGGGAAAAGCTATCCCTTTATCTTGCTGTCTCCGAGAACGCCGTCAGTTCTATATTGGTCAGATAGGACAGAGGTGTTTAGAAGCCCATATTCTATGTCAGCAGAGCTCTATTAGACATAGAGAAAAGATATCCTGAAACTAAGAAGCTGGTATTTGCTCTCATAGTTACTGCACGGAAGCTCCGACCTTACTTTCAAGTGCATCCCATTGAGATTCCAACGGCCTATCCACTGAAATCAGTCCTAAGGAAGCTTGAGGTCTCAAGACGTCTAGTCAAATGGTCCATGGAATTAGGGGAATTTGACATATCCTATGTCCCATGGACCTCTATTAAAGGACAAGCCTTGGTCGATTTCGTTGCTGAGTTCACCCCGGCACTACAAAACATGGCACAACTTTGTGAAAGCTCGAGTACATGGTAGCTTTACACCAACGGATCATCTATAGACCATGGTTCTAGTGTCGAATTGGTACTACAATCCCCTGATGGTCTTATGGTAGAAAAGACAGTCAGTCTAGGGTTTAGAGCTTCCAACAATGAAGCTAAATGCGAAGCCCTTATCCTGGAGATGAAGCTAGCTCTGGAATGCAAGGCTCAGAACCTCGAAGTCTTCTCTGATTCCCAACTGGTGGTAAGCCAAGTTCTGGGAGAATTTTCCATCAAAGATGACAGGATGCTTCAGTATTCAGAACTGGTCAACTCGCTAAAGCGTTCCTTCTTAACATTCACGATCCAAAAGATTGAAAGAATCCAGAACTCCCAAGCTGATGCTTTGGCGAATATGGCCTTTCATCTCAAGACAGAAGGAGATTCTACTCTAAAGATCTCTCACCAGCCGAGGTCAAGCATAAAAGAGGTTTAGGTCCCCCAAGTCACTGAACAAACCCAGAACTGGATGACTCCCATCCTCCAGTACCTAGAAGGAGGACTCTTCCCTGAAGACAAGAACAAAGCTAGAAGAATTCGAATCAGGACAACTCGGTACCTGATCTTAAATAAGAAGCTTTACCGAAGATCCTATTCTCAACCCTTGCTGCGGTGTCTGACTCCAGAAGAGTCCAAATATGTCCTAGCTAAAATTCATGAAGGAATTTGTGGGAACCATAATGGCGGAAGAACTTTAGCCTACTGAGCTCTAACACAAGGCTATTGCTGGCCTAGCATGTTGAAGCAAGAAAAAGAGTATGTTCGGAAGTGTGACAAATGACAAAGATTCGCTCCATATCAGTACCAACCCCACCATGAGCTCATTCTGATCGCCAGCCCATGGCCTTTTGCTCAATGAGGAATAGACATCGTTGGGCCACTGCCAAAAGCCGTACCGAACAGGAAATATCTTATAGTCGCCATTGATTATTTCTTCAAATGGGCGGAGGCTGAACCCCTCACACTTATCACAGAGCAAAAGTTAAAAACTTCACTTGGAAGAATATCGTCTGTAGGTTCGGTATACCACAAGTCATCATCACAGACAATGGTACACAATTTTTAGGGAGAGTTTTCAAGAAATTCTGCTAAGACCTACACATCAGTCACCATTTTTCCTCACCTGGTCATCTCCAAGCCAATGGGCAAGTAGAAGTCATTAACCAGACCATCCTTGATGCCCTCAAGAAAAGGTTGGAAGAAGCCAAAGGAAGATGGGTGGAAGAACTCCCTGGTGTTCTCTGGGTCTACAGAACCACCAGAAGAATACCAACCTCTGAAACTCTATTCTCACTAGCCTATGGCTCGGAAGCAGTAATTCCTGTGGAGATTAGTATGCCTACCCTGAGGACGGAAGCTTTTGACCAAGGGGCCAACGATTATCAACTTGCAAAGAACTTGGACTTACTCGAGGAGAAGCGTGATCAAGCCAGAATCAGGATGGAAGCATATCAACATAGGATGGCCAACAGTTCCAGATTTGGGCTAAAACCCCTAAGTTTCCAGATTAGGGATCTTGTTCTAAAAAGAGTGTTCCCAAACACCAAAGATCCCACTATGGGAAAGTTGTCGCCCAACTGGGAAGGCCCTTACAGGGTAACAAAGATATTCTAACCTACCACATATTGGTTAAAAGACATAATTGGGAATCCTGTACCTAGACCATGGAATGTAGAACACCTACGAAAATATTATCAATAAAAGTTTTTCTTATTCTTTTAAAAGGCAGTCTCATCTCAAATGCACAGACCCCTAGGCCTGGTCCATTTTATTGACTCCTAAAGCTTTGTATCCATTACAAGTCCTTTAGGTCTGGTCTTCTTAATGCACAAACCCCTAGGTCTGGTCCATCTTATTGACCCCTAAAGCCTTGTATCCATTACAAGTCTTTTAAGTTTGGTCCTCTTAATGCACTGACCCCCAAGTATGGTCCATCTTATTAACCCCTAAAGCCTTGTATCCATTACTTGTCCTTTAGGTCTGGTCCTCTTAATGCACAGACCCCCAAGTCTGGTCTATCTTATTGACCCCTAAAGCCATGTATCCATTACAAGTCCTTTAGGTCTGGTCCTCTTAATGCACAAACCCCCAGGCCTGGTCCATCTTATTGACCCCTAAAGCCTTGTATCCATTACAAGTCCTTTAGGTCTGGTCCTCTTAATGCATGGACCCCCAGGTCTGGTCCATCTTATTGACCCGTAAAGCCTTGTATCCATTACAAGTCCTTTAGGTCTGGTCCTCTTAATGTACAAACCAGCCGATCTAGTCCATCTTATTGACCTTTAAAGCCTTGTATCCATTATAAGTCCTTTAGGTCTGGTTCTCTTAATGCACAGACCCTCAGGTCCGGTCCATCTTATTGACCCCTAAAGCCTTGTATCCATTACAAGTCCTTTAGGCCTAGTACCCTCAATGCACAGACCCCCAAGTCTGGTCCATCTAACAGTAAATTCGATCCAATAGCTTGTGTCACATCCCCCAGACCCACCCTGTGCGGATTTGGGGCACGTGACAAAGGCCAGTTAGGCACCCATCGGGTTTTATCAGTTTTTTTTTTAAAGCAAAACCTCGACGGTAATCCTAACCACAGGCCATTCCGATCTAAATCCCAAGCATAATGCATTCGACATATATAATTTAAGCAGCGAAATTTTCACAAGAGAATGCATACATATATACTTGGCAGAGCATTCAGGATACATCATAGTCAGTCCTATCTTAATCAAGATTACAAAACAGTTTCACCACAAAAGGTCATAATCTGTTCAGTTACACAAAAAGTACAAAAATGGTATAGATTCACAAAAATGGGTTATCATTTTATCTGGGGGTCTCCAACATTTTCCCCCTAAGTCCTGAACCTGCTAAACCTGTCCATCTGAGAGTTTCCCTGAAATTATTAAAATAATGGAATGAGCTTTAAAAAGCCCAGTGAGTAACACAGATATCCAGGCAAGAGTTTCGAATTCAATTTTGCTTAAATCACATGGTAATTAAATCAGTTTGGAATTAATAGTTCAATAAATCCAAGTCAAGTTCAATAGATCAAAACAGATAAACGGTTCAGGGTGCTAGCATATCAATTAGAAGTATAGTTAATCTTTGAGAAACTAAAAACCATGTCATCGGTGATAAAAGCATGCATCTAAAACAATTGCATTTAAAACATATGATATTCGAAACAATTTAACAGATCAAGGAACAGTAACTAAACAGTGTCAGAAGTTACTCACCTTCAATATTTGAGTTTGAAGCTATGAACGGAGCCTTCCTCTTTTTCTCTTTAAGCCTAAAATAATTTATAAAGATTTATCAACTCATGACCTTAAACTGAGTAAGTCTACCCTATGATGGGTCTCATGGAACTAACTTATAGTGGCTAGTTCATAGGTCTTACCTCTTAAGCATTTGGCTTAGGGTTTCAGTGTCTTCACACATTTATCTATTCTGATTTTCATATTATGGACCTAACCATTGAGTTCGGAAGGTCGAAGAAAGTCAATTTAGACTCTCTCGGCTTTTAAATCTGGGTCCGGGTATATCAGGGGTATTTCAGTCATTTTTGCCGTCACATAATTTCTGTCTCGGATTCGTCATCTAATCATGTATACAGTTTCACAAGTGTCAGGTCTATCACTGGTATTAATTCCGTTTTAATCGGACTTCATTTGGGCCTTGTACAGTGTCAGGGGTATTATGGTAATTTCATATGTTGTATTTTTCGGTACTTTATTTGCTATTACGGACCTCACCATTGAGTCCGGAATGTCCAACATAGTTAAAATGGACTATCCTTCTATGTAATCTGGCCCTATGTGTCATTAGGGGCAGTACGGTCATTTACCCTTTACATGTCTGTATTTTTCGGGACTTGGTTTCACAAATCGGACTTAGCCATTGAGTCCGGAATGCCCGAAATAGTAAGATTACACTATTCATTCATTAAATTCGGACTTGGTTTGACTTGTTTAAGGTCCAGGGGCAATATGGTAATTATTCCCTTTTAATAAAATAATAAAATAATTATTTTATTATTTTATTTAATATTTCAGGGGTATAATTGCAAAAGATTTTCAAAATCTGGGCCTTAGTGTAATTCTGTTAAACAGTGGGGGTCAGTTTGTAAATATTTAAAAGTTCAAAACTGAACCAAAGGTTTCAGTCTCTTTGCAACTGAACCGGTCCGGTTCAGTCCGGTTCTGACCGGTTGGTCACACTGCTGACATCATGATGACGTCAGCCCTAAAATAATTTAAAAAAAAGCAGTATTCCAAAACGACGCAGTTTAATTAATGTGGTGACCGTCTCCTGGACAGACACGTGTCCGAGTTGGCTCGGCCTAACTCATATCGACTCGGTCAACTCGGCCGAGTCAACTCTGTCTTCCCCACTAACTGACTCGGTGTTGCCCTAATTTCTGCAGAATTTCTCTTTCAAATTCGTGATGTTTTAGACACGATTTTCAGTTGGTTTCGATTCTGATAGCTTTCTGCACTTAGTATCTATCATTTGACATCGATTTTAAGCATCGAATCACTCTAAACCATTCTGTTTTCAAAACGATAGCCGTGACCTGTAACACGCTCGAGCACCCTCATTTCTCAACCATTTCATGTGCTTTTTGAAGCTACGTGATCTACAGACCATAAGGATCAAGCCCCTATTTTTATTTTTCAGTTTGGTCTCGGTTTTAGAAGATTTGGGTTTCAAACCCGTAGCTTCATTTTCAAATTCGTGGGGCTATACGGTGTTCTGGGGTCGCGTAGGTAGATGGTTGAGATCCTATCAGGGTCTATTTTAGATCTTAACATGCAAAACTCTGAACTGTTATGGTCGATTCAGACCTGGTATTCCAAGGTCCTTTAATGGAGGTTGGTTTCGGGTTTCATGGTTTCATGACCTATCCGACACCTCTAAGCCATGCAATACACTCAGAATAATTCCTAGGATCAAGAATAAAACATGCATGCAGTCTACACCCGTAGCAATCCATCAAAATAGTTCAAAATTTAAAAAACAAGAATTGAAGATAATTTGGAACTTTACCTTCATAGTGCTATCTCTCTCGGTTATGGCTCGACCCAGACCTCTCACAGTGTCCCTCGACTCCCTCAGGTCATGCACTTCAATCCTCAAGCCTTCACCTTCCCTCTCTAATGGCCAAATTTCTCACAACACATATGCATGCACAAGCTTCCTTTCCTCTCTCTCTACACTCTCACTCTCACCAAACCCCACGTACACACACAGTTTACACAGTCTCTGTAATTTCAGAATTCTCTAAAGAGAGAATTTGATGCAAGTTATGGCATTTATATATTATAGGTTTATATACATATAGGGCTATACACATATACATATATATGAGTATATCTCTGCCCTTAGTGGGGTTAGTGGGTGTTGACTGATGGAGGTGATGGAGGGCTATGATGAAGGGAATGCATGCAAGGCCATTGGCCAATTTGGGTGGTGGCTTGGGCAAGAATTGAGGTCATATACATATGTTAGTGCATCTGTACACAAAGTAACCAACAGCCTAGTTGGTAACTTTTTGGGACAAATTTACTTACCTTGGTAGGTCAAGGGTTCAATTCCCCTTGGCCTCCCAAGTGACCATTTTCTCCTATTTTTCTGGTTAAGGCCCTGTTTGGTTGTCGCGGAATTCCAGTTTCACTGTTTTGGCCTTAATTTTCAATCCGTAACTCCTTTTTTAGTGCGGTTTCTTTCTGTCACTTCCTACTCAGAATATCTTTCATTGACCATGGTTCAATGTCGATTTTTATTTTCTCGAGTTTTCCCATAATTAGCTAATTCGAGTTTTATCACTATTAAAAATAGACATTAAATTAGCTAAACCTGACATTTCATTCCCAAAACAGTTTCTCATATACAAAACATGTCAGTTAAGTAATTGGGGTGTTACAGCTTGAGCTACATAGCTATAAATGTTTTTGCCCCAACGATACCAGTTCTGATTCAGTTATTTAGTCCTTATCAAAAGAAGACAGTTAGGTCCTGGTGGACACAAGTCCTCACTATGGACGGTTTGTTACCACAAGTCATCCAACTGATCATAATCATTGCAAGTCCTCTGCTCAAGCTATTCAATACAAGTTCTGATTCAATTGCCCCCATTATCAGATTTAGGTTCAATTATTATCAGGTCTTCTTAGAGCAAATTCAATTAAATTATTACAAAATGCTCTGCTCGGAAGGCAGCTTCTGATCATAACCAGTTCAAGGGCTGGTCTGAAATGCAATCAACTTGTGAACATCTTTTCTTACACTAATTACAAGTTTAAGGGGCTGGAGCCCAATCATATATTACAGAGCAACAATAATTTGGGACAATGCTGAATTTACTTGGCATCCACAACAATCTCATAATTTATAAGTATTGCAGTTCGTAAGAATAAAAATGCACAAGCCCAAGTTCTAAAGGAAGTTGATTTCATTGATAAAAAACTTAGATACATCAAAAACAAAAGAAAAAAGAGTACAAGATTTTATCTTCTAAACAAGAGGGCTGGTTGGATCATCATCATCCTCAATTGCTGACAGGTCAAAATCTGGAAACTTGGCGAGGAGCTTGGACTTAAAGGAATTATAGCCATGCTGCATGAGCTCCTCACCCATCCTTTCGACCTCAGCTTTCATTGCTGCTTCAGTCGCAGCCTTGGTTTCCTTGACCTTCTGAGCAACGGAGGCCTGGAGCTCGTTATTCTCCTTCTTCAGCTCCTCCAATTGACAAAGAAGTGATCCCTCTCGGACTCCATGATAGAAAGAGAGTTTTTCATCTCTCTGAACCTCTCTTCTACAGCCGAGGTATTTGATTGGGCTGTCCCGAGCTAAAGTTTAGCCTCGTCTAGCTCGTCTTGAAGTTTTTCCACGGCTAATGGATCCAAGGTAGACTCTATCAAGGCGGCAAGGTCATGCATGGTCTGCATAACAACAAATAGGTAGATCAGAATAGGAAAATGAAATAAAGCACAGAGAAAGACAGTACAGTGGTTCCCTTCATCTGGATGTTCATCACTTCAGTGATGGTCTCAAGGGAGCTTCCATCTAGAATTTATCAAGGGCCTGCATTGCGGCCTTGTAACCGTCAGGCAGGGTAGCAAGGTCCACTGCCATCCTCACCTTCCCTTTATTCTGGGGCGGGAGCAGGAGCAAGTATATGAACAGGCTCCCTTATAAACTATAATGCAAAGTACTTGTAACAAAATCACCTACAAAAATAAAAAATAAAAACTAATAAGGCTAAAACAAACATGTAGAAGAAAAAAAAGGAAAATAAAGAAGCGAGTGGAAGGCATAGAGAGATCCCAAATCCTAATTGCTGTGTGTAAAAAAAATGGATTAAATGAAAAACTTGTGAAAAATCTCAAGAAGCCAGTATAAATTTTTTTTTTTAATTGTTGAGGTATTTTGAAGAACTTCGGTTCATTATAGATTAAGTAACCATTCACTTTAGAATGAATCAGACAGATGCAAGGGAAATGAAGAATAATAAATCTAGAAGCAAATTTAAAATGAAAAAATCAATAATCAATGTCATCCACTATCTAAACAAGTAAAATATCAGTTCCTGAAACACATTAAAGCATAGTTTGTATCCTTAGTTTTAATGAATCATAATAGAAAACAATTGACAATAGAAAACAAGTTTAAAAAAAAAAAGGATGAATACAACTCAGAAAACAAGTTTAAATTGTTGTAGTTTATAAATGAAGCCTTTGTTGAACTTGAAGCAATATGTGTGTAGAGTGACAAATTTGGCAAATAAAAAAAGTCAAGAATTGAAAACATCTTAGTCTCAATTTCTTTAAAGAATTTTCCAAAGCACAATAATCAAGAAAAAAAATATCTGGAGCACATTCACAAAGTTCATAAATCCTAATTTAACAGTTATATAGCAACCGTTGGAGCTATTTCCTTGTTGGACTCCTCACTTATAAGGAAAACTTAAAAGTTCACTGAAAATATTTTCAATAAAAGAAATGTTATCTTATTCACAAGAGAAGCTTTAAACACACAAATAAAAGTACAAATGATGATTATTTAAATACACTCACCCTTTTATGCTTGATCCTCCTGGCCAATAAACTATATTGCAAAGTACCTGTAACAAATCACATACAAAAGAAACTAATAAGGCTAAAACAAACACGTAGAAGAAAAAAATGGAAAATAAAGAAGCGAGTGGAAGGCATAGAAAGATCCAAAATCCTAATTCTTGTGTGTTAAAAAAATGGATTAAATGAAAATCTCGTGAAAAGTCTAAAGAAGCCAGTATACACACACACACACACACACTAGGACGATTCTTGCATCATGTGCAGGAATGATGCTCAAATTCATTCATTGCTAAGCATTATCCTATGGGATCTACTCATAAATAAAGTGACCATAAATGGGACTCATGTTATCACCTTTTATATATATATATATATATATATATATATACACAAAAGTAAGTTATATAAGTCAGCCATCTTATAATTAATTGATACACCACAAAGTGACAGACCAGTCTCCATGTGACATGTGTGACTACAGATCAGTTAAAGCTCGGCCATTCAAAGCAGACTCAGACAATCATCCATCCAGAGCAGGCTTAGGCGCTTAGCCTTCAGAACTCACAGGTCTGAGCACAAGGCCTTCAGAGCATCCCTCAGGGTTCAGAGCTCATCACCGCCTTGAATATCCTACCAAACTAAGGAAAATGAAACAATCTTCAGCAAGGAAACTGCCACCTACAGATATTTATCAAGCGCAGCGTCCAACATGGTAATTGTTGTTCTTCGATGATCAAATCCCTACGTTCATGGCTCCAAATCCTAATCAACTTAGGAAACCAGCAGCTTATAAATAAAACCCCAAGGTACGCTGTTACATTCATGCTCATTCTTTGGTTTACAATTACAGTCTTTCAATTCAGTTTTATTGACTTAAGCATCGGAGCGGCTACCGCCGAATCCAATCTGGTGGCCCTCTGATCCTTCTCTTTGAGTGTTCCTCAGGTAACAGAGTTCGGAACCCCTACCGACCAAAAAGTGCAACATCATTAATATTTAATAAATTAATAATTTTTAATAATTAATAAACTTTTAAGGAACCAACTTGGTTGTATGGCAGATAATTAATAATTCTATTACCTAATAATTAATACTTTTTTTAAAAATATTTCTTTATAATATTAATTATTATTGAGAAAAAATAGTTATATATGTATTTAAATATATCCCATTTATGATATGTCTTAGTAATTATATTTATTAATTTAAAATAATTGAAGTCAAAAGTATTATAAGTAATAAAAATAATGACACGAGGAAACATAACTTATTTATTTAAAAATCACATTAATTTTTTTTTTTTTTTTATGTTTTAAGTTGAGCATTTTATGTATTTTTTATATTAAAAAAAAATGTCATTGAAAAGTTACACACAAGATCTTATTTTTGTACCAAAATTATTTACATGTAAGAAATATTTTTTGGTAAATGAAAGTACGAGAAAACTTAACAATTAATAATTCTAATAATTTTTCATGTCTATTAACTATAAGAGGGTCAACGGTATACTTAAATGTGATGTAAGTGCGAGGCTCCTTGTCATATTGTGGGACCCATTTTCACAGTACTAATAGAGAAATTCTAACATGAATCGGGTCCATAAGCGTTGCATGAAGCCAACCTATAATATAATGCCAGTTGAATAAGATGTTTAGTGATAAGATTCAACAAGCACCATTAAAGGATCCATTGCATGTTCTAGTTGGGCTTATTATTAGATCAAGATCCAAGAAGATTAAAGAAGCACTTAATGGGCTGATTCAAGAGATTTGAGCTGATTCTAAAATGGGGCATTCCAAGCTTGGCCCAAAGGAAGATGAATGCGTAATAAATTTCTTAGCAATGGAGTGGATTAATAATGGCTGATTATGGCTTGAGTGGACGAGGAATTAGAAGGATTAATTGGCTGGTTGACTTGCCTATTTCATACCTTCCTTAGGCATGATTTCCTTACCCATTTCAGTCTATTTTTGTCAGAAGGATCTGCTAATTTTAGACCAAATCACCCTTAATTTTAGGCTTCTATTATTTAGTCCTTTTTTTTTTTTTTAATCTACTTTCCTATTTTTCGGAACCAAGTTAGTTTCCTTTTCCTTATAGCAGGCGTGTAAGGCAATTTTAATATTTTGTAGTCTTATTTTTAGCCATGCTTTTTTATAAATAGCGTGCACTCGTTGTAATGAGGGGATGGAATGAAAATCAAAGAAAACAAGAGGTTTGCTTCTTCTATTGGTTCTTTAAAGAATTTGTGAACTTATCAAGGATTCTTCCTTGTGGCATTCCAATTTTATACCTTGAGTTCGTGATTCCATTAAAATCATTGGGTCGAGGTTTGTTACTTTATTCCTTCGGTTCACGTTTCATTTATAAACGTTGGGCAGGGTTTTTTTTTTTATCAAAAATCTTAATTTTAGCTTTCTTGGGAAAGTATTCTAATATTGTTTGTTGGGTCTCAAAGCGTGTCGATTGAGGTTCGCATCATTTAGCTTATAAGAGGCATAAAAATAATAATTGCATACATGTCAAGATGTGATTGGTGGGGTTCATGGACCGGGTCAATAGACCCGGTCCATGGTAAAGTTTCTCGTACTAATAAAGTCATGTTGGCCTCTTATGGGACCCCTTCCCCATAACTAGTAAGATCACATCCCCCCTCCCCCCCCCCCCCCCAAAAAAAAAAAAAAAAAAAACAACCACGACTTAGGGTCTTTTATCTATGTAATGGCCTTTTGATAATTAACCGAGTCAGGCTAGGAAATTGTAAAACCATTCATCCAACAGCGTAATTTACAATGATGATGAACGCTCATTTATATATAAGTAATAGATAATATATATATATATATAACTAGTTTCCATGTACATTCGGTGCACGTGTCATGTATGGTCCAAAATATCATTTACCAGTAAAAATAATTCTCTTTTGTTACTAGTGGTAGGAATGGAAATTTAACCCGCTCTGTTGAGAACTCACCAATTCTGTCCCTAATGGAACGGGTTTAAGGGAAGTTATTTCCATACTATTAAGATAGGAGCAGGTTTGGAGAGAAGGCATCCCGCTCCAATTATATAAAATAAAATAATAAAAGAGTTTTGTGATACATAACCAATGTTTATAATGATATTTTTTAGTCACCCTTTAAAATTTTATACAAATTTGATAAAGTTGTATGTTTGGAAAAAAAAATAATGTCTTTTTAATTCTCTATTAGCATAAATATTTCTTATTTTAACACATGTATCATTTTGTTTAAAATGTGTTAATTATAATTAATTTAATAAAATAAATAAATAATTAATTAATTAAAAATAAATGGGGACCCTAATGTGGACTGGCCTCGCCTATCATGGGGTTTAAACGGGTTTGGAGAGAAACTATTTTTCGTGGGGAGGGGATGGGGAAAGGGTCTTCCGCCCCGAACCCTCCCCATTGTCATTCCTAACTGGAGGACATTATATTACACAAAATACAAAATTATAATCAGAACCATACCTCTCACCTCTCAACAATGGCCAAGTATAGCCAATGTTTTAAAACCCGGATCATTCACATAATTGGAAAAAAGATCGGGTAACGAGTCACTGGTTCAACCATCGGTAACCGAAATCGAACCATGTGTCATAAATATATTATCAATGTAAATATATATAATTATATGAAACATGAAAAATTCTTAAATAATATATAATAAATTTTCCATGGAAAAGGAAATAAAATTTGCATGTTTATAGTATAATTTTTACAAACAATAAGATTAAAGATTTTGTATCAAAATAAAAAATACACTAAAAACAAATTCAAAAATTCTAAGTCTCAAATCGTCCCACATTGTTTAGACAATGAAACTCTGGAGAAATTGAAATCTTTAAAATGGGAACCTTGTAATCTCTCGGCCACAACCTAGTTATTCATAATTGTTAGGACCATGGGGTCCGTAGTTGTAATTGGCTAATCTGGTTTGACAAAAACTACTTTGTTGTAATCATAACTTAGTCCTAGGCTTAGTTTCCCTCAAGCCTCGTTCGTCTCTAAGAAGGTTCACACTACATTGTCGTATACATCATTCGGACATTGTGGGATATAAGGGGTATTTTGGACTTTGTTATGATTCAGATCTCCAAGAAGGTTCACGCTACAATGTCGTACACATCATTCAGACTTTGTGGGACATAAAGGGTATTTTGGACTTTGTCATGATTCAGATCTCACACACTTACACATGGTATGCATAACATATTGTTTATGTCACGACCTAAAACCCAACCTATGCAGATTAAGGGCTTGTGACCAACACTGTCACCCAGACAAACCATACAAAATCAAATGAATTGTAGAAGATAGTAATAATTTTTTCTTTTTAAGAAAATGCGGAAGCTACATATATGCAACTCATCTGATAACCAATCAACTTTAACAATCATCAATAAGATCACTCCTAAATACAATTTCCATTCTCAGTGATTTCTACACAATTCTAATTACATCTTGTAGCATCACTCTGTCATATAATCAAATAAAATTACAATTCTTACAAGATTTGTTCAAGCTAAGGTTCGGGAGCTGTACACCATCAAAGTTTCCCACAACACATCATTAGCTCCATTAGTCGCCATCACTGCCTTTCCTTCCATATTGTGTTACCTAAAAAATTATTATATTTCTGGGGTGATTTAACTTAAGCTCTATAAGTAAATTCTTCACTTTTTCATGAGTTAGACAAGGGTGTATAACGAGAGATAATCACAGGATTTTAAGTTCAAAGGAATTTGCCATTAGGCCAAAATAACATAGTTCATAAGAAGTTCACAAATATGATAAGAATCACTAAGCAAGTCAACAAGTACAAATTTATCAACATATAATGTTTAGCTGCCCAAATCAAGAGATTTAAATCAAATACAAATGATAAGCCTCATAGGTGTATTTATCATTCAAAGAGTAACATCATTAAGTTAACAAATGGTGTGGAATCATACATATACAAATTTGAGTCAAATAGATGCAATCAACAAATAGGGCCCGACTACTCCCAAGCAACACTCATTCAGGTTCAGCACTTCTCGTGGGTTCCCCTAAATGGTACCAATTGCTCTTATCAAATAGTCATGTCCTCATCAGGACTATGTGTTGTGTATCATTCCCAAACATGGACACATAAGTCATCAGCATCTAAAGAGTTAGGATAGGCGTGTGGCAGACACAACTCCGGGTACTCACAAACAATGTTATCATCACATGGATTCCAACAAGGTATGTACATATACATAGATTACAAATGTCCACAACAAAAATGATCACAATGGTCATAAGATAAAACAAAGTTAAGGAGTCAAAGGACTTATAGATATAAACAACAAATAGGATCTCAACGAGTCACAAATTTCATAAAATGGAAACACGATAATCAATGGGCTATGGACTTCAAGCAATTATTTATGCATGTTTCAAGAAGCAGAGATTGGCAGCTATACAAGTAGGCCACATTGGCAGAGTAAAAATCTACATATTAAAGTTTAGGTTTACTTACATTGGGTCCTTAGCATTGCATTCCCATATTGGTACCATAGTAGTTATCCCATAGCCTTGTTCCATTTTTCATCATTGGGTGACCCTATAATCATGGATCAAAAATACATTATATATTGAATCAACACACATTCTAATACAGGTACCTCAATTTAGTGTTTTAAGTTCTTTTGAACTTAGTCTAGTTGATTAAGATACCCTCAAATTCCCAATTTAAGGTTCCTAATGCTTTATAGCTTATTTGGCCCTTCAATGGCATAATGGTAATTTACACTTTTAATGTCCCATATTTTTCATACTTGATTTACGTATTTGGACTTTATTTTTGAGTCTAAATGGTCCTTAAAATATTTACATAGACCTTTTAATTTCATCTATACTCTTCTGGTAGCTTCATTAAGCTTTAAGGACATATTCATCATTTTTTAGTTTGTCATTGGATCTTCTTTTTCTCAAAAGAATGTCAGTGTCAGGTCCAGAATATCGAATATAATCAATTTAAGCTTTTTCAGATCTTAATTTGCCTATCTGTGACATATATTATGTCTAGGGATATTTTTGTAATTTTATATTTTCACGTGTCCTATTTTTCGACACTTCGTTTTCTAAAATAGACTCCATAGTTGAGTCCAGAATGTCAAAGAAAGTCAGAATATGTTATATTTGACATTTAACTGGCTTTTGGATTACTAAGGGCATAATGGTAATTATGACATTTCATGTGTCTATATTTTCAGGACTTCGTTTCATAAAATGGATCCTATCATTGGGTCCAGAATGCCAAAAAATGTTAAGATAGGTATTGTCATAGTCATCGGGGTTCAATTGATAGCTTAATTAATACATTAGGACATAATTAGAATTATTCCATTTATCCGTTCATATTTTTTAGAGTCTAATTTCACAAATTGGACTCGTCATTGAGTCTAGAACGCCTAAAAACATGGGATTAGACTTTTCTTTCATTTTAATTGGCTTTCGTTTGACCTATTTTTGGCTTAAGGGAATTTTGGTATTTTCTTATAATTTAAAAATAATTTATAATTATTTTTTTGGGCCATTTCGTAATTAACAGAAAGTTTTAAGGGTCAAAACATAATTTCAGAAACTTTTAAAAACAGATCGTCTAGTCTTGCCCCTTTTTAAGTGAACTGGTCCAAAACAAGGGTGAACCAACCGATCTAACTAGTTTAGAACGTCACTATGATGCAAGCATGATATCATCAGTCACTTAATCAAAACGATGTTGTTTCTATTTAATAGCAAACCTATTTGAACTATTCGATCAGGACCCGATCCGGCCCGAGCCCTGACCCAACCCGACCTAGTCAATAGTTAACTTAGTTAACAAAAACCTCGCTGGCGCCGATCGCCTTCTTCGGCGACGACAATCATCGGCAATGATTTTTTGACGTCTTCTTCGACGTGTCCCGTGCCATTTTTCAACAAGGATTCCATGTTGATGGTTTTACTATTTAATTGGTTTATGGCCATGAAACAATGAGTTAGAGTAGGGCTTCAGCAAGGGCCTGACTTTTCGGTAAGCATTTTCTTTTCTTATTTTGACACGTTTCCGTCATGTTTTTCACCCCATTCTTCCTTTATTCGACTCTTGGGATCTCAGGGAACATAATGCCGTTTACAAAATAAGTAAAATCTACCTTAAACTCCCATTCTCGATTCTCTTCCTCGTGATTGTAACTAGCCATTTCTTATTGGATTGTTGACCTTTTTTTGTGATTTAAATTGCTTAAGCTTCCATATTTAATTCTCTTTCGAGCCATGTGTTCAGAATCGCGTTTTGGTTAAGTTTATTTCACAACCCAAATTTTTTAAGTTTGGCCATAGTGTTTTCCTAGGTTTCTTGAACTCAAACAATGTCATTTTTCTCTCATTTTCATTCATTTACAATACTCAATACATGCATGTAGCTTATATTAACCAAAACTAAGAAGGATACAAGTTTTCTAGTGAGAGAAACTTACTCATTTTGTGGTTATTCTCTCTCCAAGTTCCCCTTCCTTGGTCTTCCCTCTTCCAGACCTCTTTCATTCTTTATTTCTTCTGATAATTCTTCTTCCTTGGGCTTCCAAAAGCTGCATGCAAGTTTTAGTGAGAGAGTTTCTTATTTTCTCTTTCTCTCTCTGGAACTTCATCTCTTTCCCTCTCTCTAGATTTTCTCTTGTCCAGTTGGCTGCCAAAACCACCGACACACCCACAGTTTGTGTATATATATGGGCTGTGTTGTTGCATGAATTCTAATTGGGTGGGAGTTTGGTCTAATGAGATTAAAACACATCTCATTCTGCTACATGAAATTCATGTTCATATGTGATGCTTATAATTATATTGGGCAGAATACTTGACAATAATGCTCCAATGGGCAAGTGGTAGAGTTTTGGTGCTCTTAATCTAGGTCTTGAGTCCAACACTTTGTTAGAGCATTTTGGCTTTTTTTCCTATCTTTTTGTGTTTGTGGAGAATTCCACATTTCTCTTAGCCTTATATTCATCATTTACACAGAGTTTGTGTATTTTTAATTATTCGATGTATGTATTACTAGTCTTGCCTTAGTGCATTTTATGCACCAATTTTTTAAAGTTATTCATGTGTTAATCCTTGATTAAAACCAATCATAATTCATTATCAAGTTATGACCTTTGCTATTAAATTATATTCTTTAAAATTTATTGCCTCCAATTCATGGCTAATTTATCTCATTTATACATTTGTCTCCATATTTATAAACTATTAGTCTTAAGTAGAATTGCCTATGATTATTAAGAAAGTTCTCTTACAATAATCATTATTATGCTTAATTGCTTCACTTAATTGGGTGGGGTTGTTACAATTTATATATTTATTCTCATGTGTGTGTGGTTTCTTAAATTGTGAAACATTTTCCCAGGGTTCTATTTTTGAAGTCATCACCATTCAAGGGACCCATGTTTCTGGTGTTCGTTCGAATGACCAAAGGGCTCATTTGAATAATCAACAAAAATGTCTCGTTTGAATCTCATTTGAGGCTCATTTGATTTAGGTTAAAGCCTTCAAATCCAACGAGTTCCAACGTTCGATAGTCATTCGAACGAAGGCCTTCATTCGAATAAGCCTCACGTAAAAATAAAATACTTTTTGTTTTTAACTTTAATTTGAGATCCATGAAATTGATATATAAGTGCGAAAACTTGATTTCAGATCTAATTGAAATAGAAGAGTGTTCTTGAGAGCTTGTTCTATATCTATTCATTTCATTCCATGATTTTCTTATATACACTTGATCCAAATCATGATGAGAGCCAAAACCAATCATTTATCATCGTCATAGTTCAACCTTGTGGAGTTCAAGCTTAAGTAATCGGAGGAGTCTGAGATCGCACAGATTTCACTGTTGTGGTTGAAATCTTCACCAGAGGAAATTGACTATTGAGTCAACACCGATTGGATTCGGGAGATTGGAACGGAACTAGAGGGAATTAGGTCTGGATCTTGCCATTTGTACTGATCAAATCCTCATAGTGAATTCTTCCTTAGGTAAGAGCACCCTGGAGTTTTCCACCACAAAATGTTGTTTGCGGTAGTTTCTTCGTCACCAATCTTAGTTTGTAAATTTCAATTCTCGTACTTGCTTTACGTTCCCTAAATTGATCAATTCAAACATGCTTCCTCACAATTGAATTAGCTCATATTGTGAAATGATAAATTGGTTGGAAATTTGAAGAATTCAATTCTCAAACTAGTTAATTGGTGAATTTAATAATTAAATTGACAAATTGGTTAATTGGTCAATTGATTGAGAAAATTGATGAATTGATTTGATTAATTGATTAATTAGGTTGGATTATTGTTGAATTGAATTGAATTTCATGTAAGGATTAATATACTTGATATATATTGTGTATTGCATTAATCCAATTTACATTCAATGTTGTGTGTTCTACTTTCGGTAGTATAGAGTTGTGGAAAAAAATTGACAAAATAGAAATACCAAATTTAGTTGAACTACTTATTTACCCCCCTCCCTTCTCTAGGTAGACTTTTACCTAAGTTCACACTAGGGACCGATTACAAGGTGGTGTGAGAGCCTTCAATATAAGGCACTTGATTGTATTCCTAAGTGTGTGAAAATTGAAGGGATGTGTGAAGGAGGCTCTATATCCCGACCTCTACTTTTTGATGGGTATAACTATGCCTATTGGAAAACACGGATGAGAGTTTTCCTTAGAGCCATTGATGAAAGAGTTTGGCTTGCGGTTCAAGAAGGTTAGACTAATTCGGCCACGACTGCCATATTAGAAACCCTGTCATTTTCCAAGCCCCCCACACATGGAATGATACGAAACTTAGAATTAGCCGGTACAACACTAAGGGATTGAACACTATATTCAATGCGGTAACTTTCGATATGTTCCATAGAATTATGACATATGAGACCTCCAAAGAGGCTTGGGACATACTTGAGACTACTCATGAGGTTACATAGACCGTGAAGAGGTCAAAACTTCAAATGTTAACCTCTAGGTTTGAATCACTTAGAATGGAAGATTCAGATACCTTTTTCGAATTCTATGCCAAATTAAGTGACGTAGTAAATTCTTTATTCAACTTAGGAGAGAAGATTGATAGAACTAAAATAGTAAGAAAAATATTGAGATCTCTTCCAAAGACATTCCAACCCAAAGTTACGGCTATAGAAGAGAGTAAAGATGTGGACTCCTTTGTAGTTGATGAGCTAGTTGGGTCTTTGCAAGCTTTTGAACTAAACTTTAAGCAATCTAGGAAGACCAAAAGTATAGCATTGAAATCAACCCAAGAGGATCTTAAAGGGGAATGTCGATATTGACCCCAAAGTCTATGAATGAGGAAGACCTAGCCCTAATTGTTAGAAGGTTCAATAAATTGTTCAAGGGGAGAATGCCAATTTCTAAGGGATGTCAAAACAAAAATAGAAAACCCTTAGGGAACACTAGCAACACAAAATGGAATGTCCAAAATGGCTTTTCTAGTGGTGATAGGAGAAGACCTACATCCCAATCTACTTCCAAACCCATTGAGTGTTATGATTGCCATAACTTTGGACATATAGCCTTCGATTGCCCTAACAAGAGAAAAGGAAAACCAAACTATAGAAGGGCAATGAAAACCACATTAACCGATGGAGAGGATGAGAAGGAAGAGGAAGATGAAGAGGAAGAAGAAGAAAAAGACGATGATGATGATGAGGGAGAAGAGAGCTAGTTCTTGCCTTTCACGATCACCACCATTATCCTTGAAAGTTCTTCATCCCATGATGATGATGAACAAAAGGATGGTGAAAATGTTGAGATTAGTGATAGTGAAGGAGAATGTGAAGGTAATATAGAAATTCCTTATGAACAATTATTTAATGAATCACTAAATCTCAAAAAGGCTAATATGAAATTAGTCATTAAACTCAAATTAAGTGAAAAAAAGAAGAACATTGCCTTACAAATTAACCAAGCTATGATACATCAACTTAAAGAGGACACGACTACTCTCCTAGGTAAACTCAAGACATTGGAACAAGAAATAAATACCTTAATTGAGGAAATTAGTAGCTTAAAATCTTCTTTAGAAGGTAATGAAAGTGAAAAGAAGAGTTTAAGTGCTAAAGTCCAATCACTAGAACAATAATTTTAGCATGGTAAGGATGTCAAAGTCACTCTTGATGATATGTCAAATAAGCTAGGTAGATTGCTTAATTCCGTCCAAATTAAGAATGACAAAAGTGGTCTTAACCAAGATAGGTTCTCAGATCTAATCAAGCCATCATCATCCAGATAAAACAACTTTTCCACTTCAAAGCCAGTGATATTTGTTCCCTCAAAGCAAAAACAGGTAGAGTTACCACAACCTAAGAGGCAGTCTCAAACTCAACCTCATACTAAACCTCAACCTTCATCTCAACCCAATTATTCATATTGTTCTTTTTATAAGGTTGATGGAAATTCTTGGAAAAAATATAGGTTTGCTTGGAAGGAACAAACATATCCCCAAATTATGTCAAAAGAGCACAAAATAAAATTGGTAGTAATGAAGTAATAATTGAACACTCATGTTCAGAAGTCTAGGAGTATGGCTAAAAAAATCATTGATATGAAAATTTTTGTGAAGCCTCAAGTTATCCCTAGACCTCAATCAAAGGCAACCAAGACCAATGTTCAAAATGTTTCTCCTAAACCCAAAAAGGTAATTAAACAAATTTGGGTTAGGAAAGACAAATGAAACTGTCTTATGATTCACATTGCTTTCAAGGAAAGCAACTCAAATTCATGATACCTTGATAGTGGATGCTCTAGACACATGTCGGGTGATAAGTCATTTTTCACAAAATTTTTGAATCATAAAGAATGGGTCGTTAGCTTTAGGAATGGAAACAGATCTAACGTGTTAGGGGAGGAACAATAATATTAGGAGATTCTCCTAAGTTATAAATTTTTTTATATGTGGAACGACTAAAAGCTAACTTGATTAGCATTAGTTAATTGTGTGATGACAACTTCAAAGTATACTTCACCAAGAATGAATGTAAAGTAATTGATGAAAATGGAAAGTTCATCTTGGAGGGGTTAAGAACTTCTGATAATTGTTATAACATAACTCTCAACCTAAGAGTCACACGCAATAGTGCCAAGGTTGACTCTTGCAACCTATGGCATGAAAGGCTAGGTCACATCAACCAGAAACAACTAAATAGGTTAGTGAACCATGACTTAATCTGTAGGCTACCAAAGTTAGGGAAGACTCCTTCCAAGGTATGTAGGACTTGTCAAAAATCTAAATAAACAAGAGTTTTACACAAGAAGTCTTCATCTCTTGCCACCTCATATTCTTTGGAACAAATTCACATGGACATAGTGGGTCCAATGAGGACGAAAAGTCTTGGCGAGAAAAGATATATCCTAGTCATGGTAGATGACTTCTCTCAATATTCTTTTGTTGATTACTTGAGAGAAGAGTCATTGGTTTTTTGTGTCGTCATAAAAATTTGCAATAGAATTCAAATTGACAAAGGTTATTAAATCAATAGAATGAGAAGTGACCATGGGAAAGAATTTGAAAATCTCCCGTTACCAAATATTGTGATGACATAGGCATCGAACATGAATTTTTGGCCCCTATTACCCCTCAACAAAATGGGGTTGTAGAGAGGACAAAATCGAGCCATACAAGAAATGGCTAGGGCTATGCTACATGGGAAAAACATCCCTACATAGTTTTGGGCTAAAGTGGTTAACACATCATGTCACACCATAAACTCCATATGAGCTTTGGACAGATAGAAAACCTAATGTCAAATACTTTAGGGTCTTTGGTAGCAAAAACTATATCTTTAGAGATAGAGAGACCCTAAGTAAGTTTGACCAATGGTGTGACGTTGCTATTTTCCTAGGTTACCCCTCAAATAGTAGAGCCTTTAGGGTTTATAACACTATAAAATAATGTGTGTTAGAGTCAATAAGTGTGATCACAAATGATGAATGGGTCATTCTTAGAGAAAATGAAAGTCTAGGGAGTTTAAAGCCATTAATTGTTTAATCTTCGGAAACATCCCTAATGACGACACAAATGATGTGGTTGAAGTAGTTAGTACCTCTTCCAATCTAGATCGAGGTCTACCTCAATGGGTGAGGAGAGATCTTGACCAAGCCAAAGTAATTGGAGATGTTGGCAAATGTGTAATGACTAGGTCTCAACTCCAAAATGAAGTAAACTTCCATTGCTTCAAAAATAGAGCCCAGAAAAATCAAGGAGGCTCTTCAACATGAAGATTGGATACTTGCTATGCAAGAAGAGTTACTCCAATTTTCAAAACTTGGTGTTTGAGAGCTTGTGCCTAGTCCACCTCCCTACAATGTCATAGATACCAAGTGGATTTTCAAGAATAAATTGGATGAACATGTTATAATTGTGAGAAACAAGGTTAGGTTGGTTGCTCAACGCTATACCTAAGTAGAGGGTATTGACTTTGATGAGAATTTTGCCCTCATGGCTAGGTTTGAGAGTGTAAGCCTTCTCTTAGCCATAACATGCCATTTGACATTCAAAATTTTTCAAATGGATGTTAAGAGTGCCTTTCTTTCATGGCATTCTTAAGGAAGAAGTCTATGTTTAGCACCCTAAAGGATTTGAAGATCCTCAAAATATCAATCATGTGTATCATCTTAAGAAAGCCTTAAATGGATTGAAGTAAGCTCCTAGAACTTGGTATGAGAGGCTTTCGACTTATCTCCTTGAAAATGGTTTTTCAAGAAGGGGAGCCAACAATACAATGTTTGTGTGAAAGGATGGGAAGGACTTATTGATCGCTCAAGTCTATGTGGCTGACATTGTGTTTGGATTCATAAGCACCAAACATACTCATAAATTTGCCGAAGAAATGAAAATTGGTTTTGAAATGAGTATGATTGGTGAACTCACTTACTTCTTAGGTCTTCAAATATGACAATTGGTTGATGAAATCTTTATCTCTCTAACCAAATATACTAAGGAATTAGTTAAGAAGTTTGGGCTTGAATCAGCTAAGCATGCTATGACTCCCATGAGTACTAGTACTAAACTTAGCAAAGACACTATTGGCAAGAGTTTTGAATTAAAACACTAATTCAAGGAAACATTATCGAGAGAAATATATGGGTAAATGAGTTTTGAGGACAAAACTCTTTAAAAGGAGGAGAGAATGTAACACCCAAATTTTAACCAAAGAATAATAAATTTCAACAAAATAATAAATAAATACGTAAATCATGATGAAAGATTTTAGTCTTAAAAATAAAACAAATTAAATTACTTAAAGCTAATTTATAGCCAAAGAGGGTCAATCCTAAAATTTTTTGACATTCTGTACTCAATGGTAGGATCCATTTTAGCAAACGAGGTTCAAAAAATAAGATACATAAAATATAATAATACCCTTAGTGGTGTTCAAAACCAGTTTAAATGCCAATAAGGCTTACCACTGAATTCTTCAACGTTTTATATTCAATGGCGGAGTCCATTTTAACGACGAAGTATAAAAAATATTCACCCTAGAGGGGGGTGAATAAGATATTTCAAAAATATTGATTTCTTTTAATTTTTCAAAAATGAATGTTGTAAATGCACAGTAAATAAATAAGAGCAAAGAGAAAGAGAGAGAGAAAGAGAGTAAACACAATAGTAACGAGGTTTGAAAAACTTCTTACGTCCTCGACTCAAGTATCCCCACTTAAGTTTTTCCACTATAGTGACCTTCTTGCAGGTAGAGACCAAACATTTACAAAGCGAAGACCGCAACCTTATTTTCCTAGCAAAATATGTCATTTTGCCTCACTGGGTAGCACTGACCCACAACTCTCATTGCAATGAGATAATATATGGATTGATCATGTGTAAGCTCTTAGTATTTAAGATGAGTAGAAGTTTTAGATCTAGATTTAGAAGATGATAGATCTAAAGTCAATAACAAAGATGTGATAATGTAAGCTCGTAATGGATAGCTTAGAAAGCCCTAGAGAACCTCTATTTATAGCCCTTTAAAGTATATGATCGTCATTTTTCAAAAAGAGTCATTTCCCCCATTTTTTGTCAATTCTAAATTTGAGTTTGCGATTGCTAGATCGATAGAATCAGTCGACTAGATCATCAACCAGTCGACTGTAACAAGGATTGGTCGACTAATTAGGTTAACTGATTTGTCTAGAGGGTTTGAAGTTTAGGGGTGCAACTTAGTTAGTCCAGGCTATGTTTGAGACCTGTCCAAGCTCAACTCACACTTTGGAATAGTGAGCCCGAGCCGGGCCTTGAGCCCAAAGGTATCAACCTGAGCCCGTCTTGAGGATAAAGTTTCTAGTATCGAGTTGAGCTTGAGCCCAAAAAAAACCTAGTTATCATTCGTTAGAAAGCAAACCAAAGATTTCTCAAAGTGCAAGAAATTAATCTAATCAGTTTTAGTGCTATGAAATGAACATGAATCAATGACTGGGCTCAAATCAAGCAATAAGAAGACTAGAAATTCCAATTAATCAAAAATGAGTACAAAATAAACAAAAATAACAAATAAAGAATAAACGAAAATAATATATAAAGAATAAGTATGTATACACAATCAATATTCATATCATTTTGAGCATAAATTATCAAATTTCATCTTCTAACCTTATTTGGACAAATCGATTATTGGAGTATATTGTCTTTTTTCCTTTTTGTTTATATCGGATCGGAGAATGGAACATTGCATTGGCGATCATAGAAAAGGTAATCGTTGGAGATGAAGTGAATATATATCTTTATCTAAATCAATGGCACAGAGCTATTTTACATACAATCTAACAGTTTGGAAAAAAAAATAACATATATACATATATTCGGGCTCGAGTTTCGAAACCCGTGCCCACGCCTAACCCGAATTTAATTTGGGCTTACATATAGTTGCCCAAGCCCATCCTGAATTGTCACGACTCGAAAACCCACCTTGTGCGGATCCCGAATCGCGACCGCCACCCTTCGGCCCTAGGGCAGTTGGGCGAGGCTCACATAAGCAACTGTGCTGGACGGCGGTGCGACCTGTGTTTGCGAAAGTGTGATAAACTTTTTCTTTTCTCTTCTTCTTTTAAATTTCCTGCACATCCGCCCGGTACTGCCGCTATTCAAAATGGTACACATGATTATACATTCAGAGCATAATAAAAACTTCTAAAACTTTATACACAGTACATATCCAGTTGTCCCACAGGACTTAGTTACATAACATTTTAACATTTACTATAACAAAAAGTGACTAACTACGAGTCCTTAGTACTTCCCAAAAACTACTAACACAAAAGTGACCAACATATGCTCCTACTACTTCTATGTTAATGCTGTAGGGAGCTTCTTACGCCTTTGCTCAAAATGGGCAAAGCTTTATCCATCTTCATCACCAAAAAGAGTCATAAGTGCCTTCAGATACCTATATATATATCGGATAAATCCGTATGAGCTAAACTAAGCTCGTGAGTAATTCTAGCATTTGTCATGGGTTTTCAATTGGCAGTGGTTAGTATAAGAGAGTTTATAAAGCATTCACTACCAATTGTCTACATACTTCAAATACAGAATATAGGAATTCTTTTAAACAGATAGCTTTGAAACATTTAAGGTATTTAAGCTAAACATGTACTTCTTCAAATAGAGTATAAAAAGCTTCAAAACACTTAACACGAAGCAATTTAAAGCATTCAAGTAAAATAGATATTTTATGTATACAAAGTGTAAGAATCTTTGAAACATATAACACGGAGCGTTTAAAGCACTCGAGTGGGATATACAATATGCAATGTAAACTTGTAAACATGTATATGGTGGCCAATGTGACCAAAAGAGTTTAAATCTTTTGTTTCTCAATAAGATGAATAAAAACCCTTTTTCTTGTAAACATGAGGGTATGACCCTTTGTAAAGATTTGAAATTTTGGAATGGAAATTTTTTTTTTTTTTGGAATAATTTTTTTTATTATTATTAAAATATGTTGTGAGTGTATGTGGTGGAATGGGTATATGTATATGTGTGTATATATATATGTATATGTGTATCAGGTTGTGTACACGGTTGAGTGTGTGTGTGTGGGTTGAGTGTAAAACACTCAAGGTGGCAGTATGTGTACTAGTGTGTGTCAGCTTGTGTGTGCAAGTGGGTGTGTGAGTACGGTTGGAATGTGTGGTGTGTGTGTTTGTATATAATGTATATATATAATATAAGATATCAAAGGTGAATTGAATGCAAAGTTAAAATGAAAGCAGAGGGGCCAGAGGGTTTAGTCAACAAAAAGGGGTTGTAACAGCTAGGCTGTGAGGGGATAGGTAGAGAGAGAAAAACTGTGGGCAAGTGGGTGGTTTTACATAAAGCAATCTATATGTATATGTGTATATATCTATGTACACACGATAGTTTTGGCTTTAGGGAGAGAAATGGAAAAGAGAGAAGCAAGAAGGAAAGGCTGAGAGAAACATTGGGACATTCAGGAGCTTAAGCAGAAGTGAGAGAAAAAAAAATCAAAAAAGAAAAGAAAAGAAAGGTATGTGATGCATATTTTCTGTTTTAATTTCTAACAAGCATGAATGATAGATTGGATAGTATGGTTGTAAAGAGCATGAAAAATGGTGAATTTAGGAAGAAACCGTAGCTCATTTGGTTAAGAAACGAGTGAGAAAAACCAATTTAAAGTTTGAAAGAAATTTTCGGGTCATTGAATTTTTGAATGATTTAGCTTGTTTTATGAATTGGAAATTGTTTCCCATAAGTACAGAAACTTGTAGGTAAAATTCGGGCTCAAAACAATGGTTAAAAAGCCATGAAAAAGCGAAAATTCAGTTCGCCGGAAAGTTGGGACAGCTTGCCGGAGCTGGCTGCAACTCCACTTTTCGACGCCTTCCGGTAATCCAAACTAAATTCCAAGGGTAGATATAGAAATCCCATGCGGAGTAGAAGAGGAACCAAGTGGTTGGATGTCAAAATGTCGCCGGAAAACAGCCGCCATCGCCGGAGAAGATGACCTGTGCATGGCTGGCCGGAAAAACGCAGCAGCGTACATGTTGGGTTTTTTGGTGATTTTGGGCCATGGGTCGGGTCGGGTCGGGGTGACCAGCCCAGCCACCCATGGGTTAGATCCAACTATTTTATGATTTTTAAAATTTTAAAAATATGGATTTGGGGCTGGTTGGATACAAGAATAGTAGATAGAAATTGGATTGAAATTGAGAATAAGGATAGCTTATCCAAGTTTAGATTTCATCCATTGTTTGGCTATTCCAAATTGGAATAGGAAATTGTGAAATTCAAAATTTACCCAGAACTTATGGTAATTACAATTTGACCCCAAGTAATAAAATAATGGTTAATTAATTAAATTAATTAAATTAGTTTAATTAAATTAAATATGACAAAATGCCCCGGAGTCTAAATTAAATAAACCATTAGTGTTTTCTTTATGTGTCGACCATTCTGAATCCAACGGTGAGGTCCGTTTTGTGAGGTGAGGTCCCGAAAGATAAAAGACCCGTAAAAACCTTGAAATTTACCAAAATGCCCCTGATTCAAAGACTAGTCAAACGAACCCCGATTAAAATAAAAGAATAGTGAATTTTTACTAATTCGAGAATTTCAAACTCAACCGTGGAGTCCGATTTGAGAGGAGATGCCTCAAGAATTAGAAACCCGTGGAGTGCAAAATGACTGTTTTGCCCTTTTAAGTACAAATGTCCAAATTGAATTCCGCGAAAGCCTAAACTGACTTTGTTCGGCATTCTAGACTCAATGGTAGAGTCTATTTTAACAAAATGGAAACTTATAAAATAAAGAAATAAAAGTTGATGAATAGCATAATTTAAATAGCGATAGACTGAGTTGTATTTTATGATTTTAGGGACTCTGATTGCACGGGAGAGAACAGTCTGACCTTCGACATTCTCATCATTTAGTTCAGCCACACATCGGGCATGATTTCATAAGGTTGAGACCAACCCATCAGGTACGATATATTGTGCTAAGTAAGAAATAGAATTGAGTTTAGGAATGATTTGCATGTTGATTGAATGAATCGTATATTTATTTGTTTAATGTCAGAAAATCACAATAGGAATGTTTCTTTAAAAAGAAACTTGAGTTGATTGTGTCACGACCCGAAACCCACCCTATGCGGATCTCGTGTCGCGGGGCCGACCCGAAGGCCGTCCCTACTTTTTCCATTCCTGTATCATAGTACTAATATGCAATGTACTAAAAATTTTAAACAATAAACAGCGGAAGTCTTTATCAATTACAGTAATCCAGCGGAAGTCTTTTTAAATACATGACATAGTTCTACATAATTCAAAATGAGGACTAAAACGTAACCAGCACCCGGGGGTGGTGAATACATGGGAGAACTAACATAGACTGATACAATACTTCAAAATGTCCCCCTACGCTCTCAGACTCCTACTGGGGTCTCGCAGCGTCATCACCTGAAATGGGGGTAAATGGGGTGGAATGAGCTACAAAGCTCAGTAAGTAAAACAGATCTCCAACACTGGTATCGATGATCAATGTGAATCCATGAATAAGATAATGATAGCCAATCATAAGGAAGGAGATGCTGTGATAGCCAATGAACATAATTGCCACGAGGGCCAATGGAAACAATTGCCACGAGGGCCAATGAAAAGTACTCACAATACACAATCAGGAGTAATAGTGTAAAACGAAAATATAACAACAATGAAGTACTGCCACAATGAACCGATCACAATCAAATCAATCAATGCAAGTCCTTCAAGACTTGAAGAATCATAAGGAATAATGCCATTCAACAATCAAGTTCTGTCAATCATAAGAGATGCTGTTATTCTGTTTCAGGGCTCGGCAGACCCTCGATCTTTTGGGGCCCGGCATACCCCCCAGTCAATTCCAGTAAATTGCTATTTGTCCGTTCACGGACTTGACCCGTAGGTCCCATTCAATCAGATAGCATCAGATGGGTGTTGTGACTGAGCACAACCCCCGTGTTCATAAACATGTCATGATCATAAGTAATTCCATAGAATATAAATGGAATGTCATTCATTCAATAAGGATACAACAGTAGGCCTTTCAAGGCATGGTTCAACATGATAACAATGATAAAACAGTCAAGCAATGTCCACGAGATAGAACAATATCTCATTGTGGATAGTAATAACATGAGTTGCTTTCAAAGCACAGTTAAACATGATAACAATGATATACCAGTCAATCAAATGTCCACAGGATAAAGAATATCGAATTGTGGAACACAAGGATATCAATACATTCAAGAGTACGAGTTTGGCAGTAAAAGAATAAACTTGGCTTGTGGAAACACCACATGTAAGAGAGAGTGATCCACTTACCTCTATCGTGATTCTATCTCAGAAATCCGTGAGTATACCCTTGCCTTTTGAGTTCCCTATATATCAGTGAATACGTTTCAGAATAAATGTTATTCATCAAATTTTATGCCTTTCTATCATAAGTATTTCAAATACTATTTTAGACTTTACCATTGAGTCCGGAATGTCGAAGAAAGTCAGTTTAGGCTTTCGCGGAATTCCATTTGGACTTTTGTACTAAAAAGGGCAAAATGGTCATTTTGCACTTTTACGGTATTTTATCCTTCAGGGTTTTGTCTTGTAAAACGAACCCTACCATTGGACTCAAAACATTCGAGATAATAGGTTTTGACTCTTCATTTGCCTCGTTTGGACTTCGTTTGACCCATATTTGAAATAGGGGCATTATTGTAAAAATTAATATTTAATTAATTTTTTATGTTTGGGCAACAGTGAAATTTCTTAAAATATTTGGGGCCGGTTCATAAATTTCAAAACTTGCGGTTTAAACCAGTTGGTTCAAGACCAGAAACCCTAAACCGATCTGCCCTTTCACTGAACCAAACGGTTCAGTCCATTCAGAGAACCGGATTCCAATATCCTGGTTCCTACCCTTATCCGTGGTTGGAATAAGCCCAAACCCAATTTCCATTTCTTATCCCCATAGCCAAACAAGCCTTATTCATTTAAATTTAAAATCCAAACGACACAGTTTCGGCTCTGTTTTATTTCCGGTAGGGTCCCGACCCGATCCAAACCCGGATCCGGTCTAGACTTAACCCGATAACCCCCACGATTTTCCGGTCATCTTCCCCACTGCTCCGGTAGGGTTCCGGCGTGAACAGTCGTCTTCTCTGGCGACTGTCACATATTTTTCGGCAGTTTTTCCCCTCATTTCGAATGCCGTTTCCTTCCTTTGTTCCCAAGGATCCCAAATCCACCCTCGGTTTCCATTGAAGCCCTCACTATCTTCACGAAATAGGGTTTAAGTATCTCCGGCCGATTCTCCGGCCAAGTGATATTTTCTATTTCGTGACGTTTTGATCACGGTTTTGGTCCTAGCATTCTTCTAGCTTGTTTCTGCAACTCATTAGATCATTTTTAGAAACTTTAAAACAAGTTTTAATCATGATATTCATGGAACCCGAGATTATTCCATCAACCTGCAACTCGTTTTTTCTCCTTGGTTTCTAAACCATTTAACCTAATTCTTTTTGCATTTAAAAGCTAATATCATGCTCATTTAGACCCTAGATTTAGATCAAACATTCATGCTTCAAATCTCAAAAACAGAACTAAATGGCTTACCTGGGTGTTCGGGTTTTTGCCCTATGTGACCCTCCAAACTTCCCTATTTCTGCTCCTGAGCTCTTTGCCAACCTTTCTCTCAATCTCAGTTTTTTTTTTTGCCTTTAAACCCACACCCGTATGTACATATATAGAGAGAAGGGTTCCACCGCCTCTCTCCCTTTTTCTCTTTCTCTCTCTCGGTTACTCCCCCTTTGATGGCCCCTTTCTTTGACTGAAACCTGATGTTCTCTCTGCCAAATGCAAACTTTGCATTAAATGGCTTGGGAGACTTGTGTTGCACTCATATATACATATATCATATTATATATATATTACACACATATCTCACCTAACCGACACACACACACACCTCACATTCAGTCCACCTGTATACTGCCCAAGGGCAGTTTTCCCTTTTCCCTTTTCTTTTCCTTTTATTTCTTATGCTTATACATATATACACAATTATATGTATAATACATCATATTATATATATATATATATAAATATATACATACACACCAAATACATGTTTTTATACATGTATATACATGCATATGTAGGGGTACAATCCCATTTTTAATCGTATACACATACACTTATTTTAATTGAGCTATGTATCTATGTTCACGTATGTATGCATGGAAATACGTGCATGCACGTATTTCGATGCAATGCCCTGTGGTGCTCGGGTGTTGCCCAGCCTTGGTCATTCATTTCCATGATTCACAGTTCCAGTTATTCATTTCCATGAAAATACTATGATATACATATCTTACCGTTCAAGTTACATGTATTAACCGACCTACCTCGGTATACGTGACGTATCCCGGGTCGGGATATTACATTCTTACCTCCTTAAAAATAAGTTTGTCCCCAAACTTAGCATATACTACTATGAAAATAAGTGCGGGTACTTGGCGCGTATATCATCTTCTCACTCCCAAGTAGCCTCTTCCATCCGGTGATTCCTCCACAGAACTTTGACTAATGGAATAGTCTTGTTCCGTAGTACCTGATCTCGACAATCCAAAATCTGAACTGGATGCTCTATGTAACTCAGATTTTCCTGGACGTCTAGCGGTTCGTGCTCGATCACTTGATCTGCACTCTGTATACACTTCCTTAGCATCGAAACATGAAACACATTGTGAACATGTGCTAACTCCGATGGTAAGGCAAGCTCGTAAGCTACGGGTCCAACCCTCTTCGTGATCCTGAATGGCCCAATGTATCTAGGGCCAAGCTTTCCCCTCTTGCCAAACCTGACTACCCCTTTCATGGGTGATACTTTCAAGTATACAAAATCGTCTTTCGCAAACTCTAAGTCTCGTCGGTGAACATTCGCATAGCTTTTCTGTCGACTTTGAGTTGCTAATAAACGTTGTCGGATCAGTTGTATCTTTTGTGCGGTCTGTTCCACTATCTCTGGCCCATAGAGTTTCCTTTCTCCCACCTCTGTCCAACACAGTGGTGATCGGCATTTCCTGTCGTACAATGCCTCATATGGCGCCATACCAATACTAGCTTGATAGCTATTATTGTATGTGAACTCGACCAATGGCAACTGATCTTCCCAACTCCCTTCAAAGTCTATGACACAGAAACGCAGTAAGTCTTCTAAAGTTTGTATCGTCCTTTCCGACTGGCCGTCGGTCTCGGGATGATACGCAGTGCTAAGACTCAGTTCCGTGCCCATAGCTTGTTGTAATCCTTTCCAGAATCGTGATACGAACCGGGGGTCCCTATCAGAAACAATCGATACTGGAACTCCGTGAAGTCTAACAATCTCTCTGATGTATAACTCGGCTAGTCGCTGAAGAGATTGTGTCGTCTTGGTTGCCAGGAAGTGAGCTGTCTTAGTTAATCTGTCTACGATAACCCAGATAGAATCACTTCCCCTGACTGTCTTTGGCAATCCTGACACAAAGTCCATCGTGATGTGTTCCCACTTCCACTCAGGAATGGGCAGTGACTGCAGAAGTCCTCCCGGCTTCTGATGTTCTACCTTAATTTGCTGGCATTTGGCACATCGTGCTATGTACTCAGCTATGTGACGTTTCATTCCAGACCACCAATAAGTATCCTTAACATTGTGATACATTTTGGTGCCCCCTGGATGTAAGGCGAACTTCGAACTGTGTGCCTCGTCAAGAATCTCCTTCCTGATCTCAGGCACGTCGGGTACACAGATCCTACCCTGATAATATAATATTCCATCTCTCACTGTGTACTCGGAATCTATGCCTGTCTCCATTCCCTGAAGAAGCTTAGCCAACTTCTCGTCCTGAGTCTGCTGTCCCCTGATCTTATCCACAATCGACAAACCGACTGTGACGTTAGCACATAATGCCTTGGAACTGGGCATAACTATCTCTATTTCCATGTCCTCCAAATCCCTCAGTATTTCCGTCTGTGTTGTCAACAGGCAAGCTAAACTTCCTGATGACTTTCGACTAAGAGCGTCAGCTACCACATTTGCTTTTCCTGGGTGGTACTGTATGTTGACCTCGTAGTCTTTCAATAACTCCAACCAACGGCGTTGTCTCATATTGAGCTCCTTCTGTGTAAACAGATACTTAAGGCTCTTATGATCGGTGAAGATTTCGCACGTGGTCCCGTATAAATAGTGCCTCCATATCTTCAAAGCGAAGACAATGGCTGCTAGCTCAAGGTCGTGTGTCGGATAGTTCCCCTCGTGGGGTCTCAACTGTCGGGAAGCATAAGCTACCACTTTTCCTTTCTGCATTAACACACACCCTAAGCCCTTATATGAAGCATCACTGTAAATCACAAAACCATCAGTTCCTTCTGGCACTGTCAATATAGGAGCTGTAACCAGACGCTCCTTCAACTCTTGGAAACTCTTTTCTTGTTCCTCTGTCCAAACAAAAGGAACACCTTTCCGGGTCAATTTGGTAATAGGCGTAGCTATTTTGGAGAAGTCCTGGACAAATCTCCTATAGTAGCCTGCTAACCCCATGAAGCTTCGCACCTCCGTGACACTCGTAGGTTGAGGCCAATTCATGATTGCCTCGATCTTCTGGGAATCAACAGAGATTCCCTCTTTATTGATCACGTGTCCCAGAAATGCTATACTGGGAAGCCAGAATTCGCATTTCTTTAGCTTAGCATACAACTTCTGCTCCCCTAACTTCTGTAGCACTCTCCTCAGATGTACCTCGTGTTCTTCCTGGTTCTTAGAGTAAACCAAGATGTCGTCTATAAACACAATCACGAAGTCATTCAAGTACGGCTTGAACACACGGTTCATCATATCCATGAATGCAGCTGGGGCATTGGTCACCCCAAATGGCATAACAAGGAACTCGTAGTGTCCATACCGTGTTCTAAATGCTGTCTTCTGAATGTCAGTGGGCCTGACCTTCAATTGGTGATAACCGGACCTCAGATCGATCTTCGAGAACACCTGGGCCCCTTTCAACTGGTCGAACAAATCATCCACTCTGGGCAGTGGATATCTGTTCCGGATGGTAACTTTATTCAACTCACGATAGTCGATACACAGTCTCATAGTTCCATCATTTTTCTTCACGAATAATACAGGTGCAACCCATGGTGACGAGCTGGGTCGTATGAAACCCTTGTCCAATAATTCCTGCAACTGGAGCTTCAGCTCCTTTAGCTCTGCCGGTGCCATCCTATATGGAGTCTTCGATATCGGTGTAGTGCCTGGCAATACGTCGATACAAAACTCGATCTCTCTGTCTATGGGCATTCTTGGAAGATCATCCAAGAACACTCCGGGAAATTCCCTAGCAATGGGAATCTTGTCTATGTCCAATAATTCCTGCAACTGGAGCTTCAGCTCCTTTAGCTCTGCCGGTGCCATCCTATATGGAGTCTTCGATATCGGTGTAGTGCCTGGCAATACGTCGATACAAAACTCGATCTCTCTGTCTATGGGCATTCTTGGAAGATCATCCAAGAACACTCCGGGAAATTCCCTAGCAATGGGAATCTTTTCTAACTCAGGCTGCTGAGAGTCAGTGTCTTGAACACTACATAAGAATCCGTGGCATCCCTTTCGAAGCAGGCACCTCGCCTGGATAGAGGAAACGAAGTAGGGTGGGGAAGCCACTCCTGTCCCCTCAAAGTCAACTGTCGGAAACTGTGGATTCTGTATGAGAACTCGTTTGGCCATACAGTCTATCGTAGCGTAATTGGCGGCCAGCCAATCCATTCCAAGGATAACATCGAATCCACAAATTTCCAAAGGTATAAGGTCAGCCAATAAGTGTGTATCCCCAATCTGTATCCCACAATTCCTATACATGGTATCCCCCAACAATGATTTCCCCGATGGTATAGAAACAGTCAGTAAATACCCTAAGGGTTCCGTTACTAGGTTCAATCTAGCAGCATATGTAGGGGATATAAATGAATGTGTGGATCCAGTGTCAAATAAAACATGAGCAGGCTGTGAGCATACTAAAAGAGTACCTGCGACTACAGAGGTTGTAGCCTGCACATCTCCTGGTAAAAGGGAGAAAACCCGTCCTGCCTGCTGCTGGACGTTCCCCTGTCCACTCCTTTGGGCTGGAGGTCTAGGTGGTGCTACTCCAGTGGTTGGTGCTTTAACCGAAGCAGTACTGGGCGTGGCCTGATCCTTCTGAGGGCATTCTCTTGCAAAATGTCCCTCCTGGCCACAGTAGTAGCAAGCGTTGCTGTCCTTGAGACATTGGCCCTTATGGATCTTATTGCAACGAGAGCACTTGGCTGCCCCCTTTTTTGTGTTGCCTTGTTTCTTCTGACCCGATCCTGTCGCCTGTGATGTGGCTCCAGGTCTGGTAAATGTAGATCTATGTTCTGAAGTAGAAGGCCCTTGCCTCTTTTTCTGATTGCCGCCCTGCTTCAGGTTTCCTTTCCTCTTGGCGAATTCTTTGCCACTCCTTTCTATGACTCGAGCTGTCTTCACTACATCATCATAAGTGGCCAGTCGATGAGGTACCAGCCTATCCTTGATAGCCCATCTCAATCCCTCCTCGAACTTGCGAGCTTTCAGATCCTCGGTATTGACAGCACTTGGAGCAAACCTGGCCAATTCAGTAAATTTGGCCTCGTATTGCTCTACTGTCATTCCCCCCTGTTGCAGTACCATAAACTCTGCAACTCTTCGGTTTCGTACTTCTTGGGAGAAGTACTTCTTGTTGAAGATATCAGTGAATCGTTGCCAGTTCATGCCTGGCTCTTTATCTTCCTCTATCATCCACCATTTATGTGCCATTCCTTTGAGCATATAAGTGGCATATGCCACTTTTTGGACTTCAGTGCATATCAGGATTTTGAAGATCCTGTTCATCTCTAATAACCACTCCTCAGCTATAGTGGCTCCTCCTGTACCGTCGAAAGTCGGGGGTTTCATTTTCTGAAACCGCTCATATAAGTATGCAGCGTCTCGCTCGTTTCCTTGGCGATTTCCTGCATTGTCGCCTGCATTGACAGGCTGCTCCTGTTGTACTGGCTGTGCTGGTTGGCTAGTATTAGCCTGAATCTGTGGTAGACTTTCAATGATAGTAGGCATCATTCTTTCCAGTTGTTCTAAACGATCCATGGGCAACGGACCTTGCCTCGTGTTTACCATGACTGTGAATAGAATCAATGAAGCTAACCAATGAGATAACCAGTGAGATAACCAATGAAATAACCAGTGAAAGAACCAATGAAGTAACCAATGAGATGACCAGTCAATGTGTAAGACAATAATAAATGTCAGTCATATCTAACAGTCTTAACTCTAGTCCTATCTCCCATGACTCACAATCGAACCTATAGCTCTGATACCACTGTAACGGCCCGGTTCCACTGGTCGCGATATTGTCCGCTCTGGGCCGTAGCCCGCACGGTTTTGTTCTTGGGCTTAACCCAAAACGCGTCGTGCCAGCTAGACATCCGTCCGCCCATATGAATACCCCCGCTTGGTATCAGAGCGCGCCCCAGCCGGAAGTGTGCCTAGAAGGGGTCCTTCGACGAGGACGTCGAGCCTCGTGAGGGGTGGATGGAGGCCATTAGGTCTCATCCCACATCGCCTGGGGAAGGGAAAGCGGGGGTATTCATATGGGCAGACGGATGTCTAGCTGGCACGACACGTTTTGGGTTAAGCCCAAGAACAAAACCGTGCGGGCTACGGCCCAGAGCGGACAATATCGCGACCAGTGGAACCGGGCCGTTACAGATTGTTTGTGTTACTTGTGTGCTTCTTGCTGCTCCATGGAGATATGATTTATTCTATGTGTTGGGTTGTACGTGATTTATATTTTTGGGGAGTTGTTAAGATTGTGAACACATGACTTGAGTACGTATTTTCGTTGATCATGTATTGCATACATTCATGTGGAAAAGGTTTTGTTATTCAGATGTTGTGATTGCTTTAAATAGAATACATTGTTTAGAAGCATACTCTATGTGTTAGTAAATTACTTATCTGAGATTGTATTATTGCATGGTGGAATCAAGGCATATTGGTATGGTGTGATGTATTAAAAGCATAGTGTGGGTTGAGCACATGGTGTTAAGCATGGTACTCAGCTTACATCGGATGTGTTCCGAAAATGAGACATGGTACTCAGCTTCCATCGGATGTGTTCCGAAAACGAGACATGGACATGGCATAGAGTTGACATGGTTGTGGCATAGAGTTGGCATGGTTTTGGAATAGAGTTGTGTGGGTGTTTCATGGGCATTGTCACTACATTGCATGGATAACTTGGATGTCATGTGGATTATTGCTATTACATGGTATGGATGATTTGGAAGGCATATGGATTATTGTCATCATATTGCATAGGTGGTTTAGAATGCATGTAGAGATAAATGTACACTTGCACATGCCACACCTTAAATTACATTAATAAGTTGGATGACATGTAGATTATTGCTAGTACGTTGTATGGATGATATTGAACGACATGTAAAAATAACTGTACACTTGCACATGCCACACCGTAGATCATGTTAATAAGTTGAATGGCATGTAGATTATTGCTAGAACATTGTATAGATGACATTGAATGAAATGTAAAAATAAATGTACACTTGCACATGCCACGTCCTTAATTTTGTTTCTTGCATTAGCATTATATTGTACCAGCAGTTGAGCTGAACCATTCGTGGGACAAACATTTCAGATGATGCTCCCGCTACGCGAGACTTGGAGATGCTTTGATTGAGAATTATATTTGGCTTGTGGAGTGTGTTTGATGTTGTATAAGGGCATGAGCCCTAGACCATTTTATGATTTTTATACGTTGTAAAGTAATAGGCAGGACCTTGTGCATTGTATCAGAACCGTGAATTGAATTAGTGTTGAACTGTACTTGATTGTCCTTTATTTCCTTATTATTTTATTTTTCCTTTTGTCTCGTCAGTCGCGCCTCGAGTTCGCGGGAATTCGGGGCGTGACACCCTTTATTTTAAAACCGGGTCATTTCCTTAAAAAAGACACTTCTTCATGTAAATGGAGTTTTGAAAACCTTTTTCCATTTCTTATGAAAATATGAAAACTTTAGTTCACGAAATCAACATATATAGTACCTTTAGAAAATGGAGGGATAAACCTGCTACCATTTTTGAACATAACATCTTATCACTTTCATTAGTAGAATCCGTTTCAAAACGGACTCCAATATTACTTCCTGTGGAGAAATCTCATGCCTGGGGGAATAAATCTTGCTACCTGGCATTCTTCATGTCAATTGAGTTCCGAAGAACCCAAAATCAGTCTTAATGCTTATGCACGCTTTATCTTGCTTCACCAGTGGCAACAGGAGGTATATAAAACATTTACAAATAGATGCTATTTAAAACATTAATACACGACCTCCCTGTAGTTGCATTTAAATACATTTAACACATGACTTCTTCAAATAGATGCTTTTATGAGCATTCAAAACATGATGTTCATGACTTCATGATAGATTCTTCAAATGCTTGGAATATGCAAATTCAGAATATTTTAACAATGTTTGGCATTTTAAACTTAGACATCCTGAAACACAATTTAAGGAAAAACTATAGTAGAAACCATTCACGGAGCATGTCACAATAGAGTTTTATAAGGAACAGAAATACTTTAAAACAAGAATTATGTAAATACTGAATTTGAGATTCAAATGCTTCAGATATTTTGTACTTAGAACTTCTTCAAATTCGTAGAGTTAAATCTCCACTTCAAATCCAAGATTACTCACATTATACTTTGGGGTAGGCGGTACTGATACGCCTTTCCTTTTCCTTTGATGGGCCTAAAAAAAATTATGAAAATTCCATAAATTTTGCATGTAATTCAATTATCATCAAATTTGTGATCTTAACCTATTCTTAGATTGTGAAATGCCTAAATCTTATTATAGGTTTTATTCTTCTTAAATTGTACTTTAATTTGTAAAATAGATTTTAACTTCATTCCTTATCCTTGAGCGAATCAATTTCCTCAAAGTTAGCACCCACATCTTCTATTCTTTTGGCCAACTCCTTTACATCATTTTCTTTCATTAGTCGTCCCATCGGGACGATAGGAGTCTAGATAATGAACGGCTCCCAGCAAAGTATTTTCACCTTCTTGGTGGTGTTTCTTTTTCTTTCAGTTACCTTCTACTCCTAGTTTGAGTCATCCATATTGATTTTAATTCAATTTCAACCTACGACATAATTTAAGGTATCAGGTAGTTAATCACTATTTCTCATTATACTCTTCGGGTAACTTTATTAAAATAACTTCACATATATATTTCCGTATTTATTTTCATAATATGGACCTCACCATTGAGTCCAGAACGTCAGAGAAAGTTAACTTGGACCCTCTCGAACTTCCATTTGGCTTTGGGGATACTAGGGGTAAAATGATTTTACACCTTTAAGTGTCTTTATTTTTTGGGACTCCATCTCGTGAAATGGACCCTTCCATTGGCTTTAGAACGTCTGATACATAAAGAAAACACTATTTACTTATTTATTTTGGATACTAGTTTATTTTACTATTATTAAATTAATTTAATATTGTTTTTATATAATATACATATATATTCAATCGCAATTTTTTCACAAGGGCGTGGCTGGCACAGTGGCCACCAATGTGGCCTTAGGTTCATGTGTGGTGAGTGGTTGCGGGTTCGATCCAGGGGAGCTGCGGCTCCTCTTTTATTTTTCAAATATTCCCAGAGCTAAACGATGAATAGGGGGCTTATCCGTGGATAAGTCATCCTCTTCCAAACAGGGGTATCAGGGATCGATCCACACGTAACCAAACATGGTTTATTAGTTTAGATTTAAGATCAAAATGACACCGTTTACGGCACTATTCATCATATTCTTTCCCAATTATCCGGTGAGGTTCCGGTGGGTCTCTAGCGTCTTCTCTTGTGCCGGCGACCCTTTTGTGATCAATTTTTAACCCTAACTCAATGTGGTTCCATTTAGTTTTTTATGAGGATTACATATTTAATCTTGGTTTTTGGTTTAGATCACTAGATCGTCATGAATAGAGGGGAAACCATGGCTCCGGCCAACTAATTTTCTCTCTATTTCGTGCCCATTTTCCACTATTTTGACTCATTTCTTCTTCTAATCACATTCTGCACCTTAGGGAAACATTTTCCCATGGTTCAAATCAAGTTTAACAACCCAAAACCCTAGAAATAGATTATCACTCATGACTTGTAACTGCTTCTTTCTCCCTCATTTCTAAACCTTTTCAAGTGATTCTTTTTGAAAATTACTCTATATTACATGTTGATTCAGACCCTATCAATAAATCCTAATGATGACTTGCATAATTTAAAATATTTTATCACCTCTTAACTTTAAACTTTAGTCTAATTTTATTTATTTTCTGGTTGATTTTAGGCTTCATTGTCATCATTTAAATTTTATTTTAGATTTGAAGAAATTGAAGCAGCCCGTCGTCTATGGACTCTCTCTCATTCAATGAAAAGGCACTTTGTAAATTATGGGCTCGATCCATGACTACTTGGGCCGGACAACCTGATAATTAGGTCTGTGAGCTCCTCACCACGATTGCTGGCCTTAATTGTATACAAGCTGTCCATCAAAAGCCCAAGAAAAAAAGCCCGAAAGGAGCACTAGATCCTGGGCTGCTTCCAGCGTGTAGGGTTTAGGGGTCCTGTGGTTATATAAGGCGGCTTGGAGAAAGAAAGGAGTTTGCGGTTGGAAAAATCAGAAAAGAGGTGCTGCTAGCATGTAGGGCTTAAGTTGTCCTATATTTAAAAGGTAGTTGGAAAGAAAGTTTTGGGGGTTTTTCTAAAAAAATGAGGCAGCGACTTAGAAAGAGAAAAAGCAGAAGAAAAAAAGGTTGCGCAGGAAAAAGACGGTTGAGAGAGAAAAGTTGTCACGCCCCAAATTTCTACAAACCCGAGACGCGACTAACGAGACAGAAAATAAAATAAATAAAAGGACAAATGTAAATAAATCCACTAAACAAGCATCCATTCCCATCAATACATAAAATAATATAAAGTACATCTCACAACTGTATTGTTCATAGGTCATTCGGGCTTAAGCCCTTACATTACAAAACATAAGTCCCATGGACCAAAAATATACCAAGTGTTTCACCCTATCAGGGTATCATAGAGTCTCAAGTAGTTGGAGTATCCTCATCTGAAAAATGTTGCCCACAAATGGGTCAGCTCAACTGCTGGTATGATGAAGTGCTAATGCAAGAAATAAAGCTAAGGCGTGACATGTGCAAAGTGTACATTTATATCTAAATGTCATTCAAAGCATCGCAGTAATATATGAGTGGTATGCATAACGCACCCATGCACAACTCTATGCCACACCCATGTCTCATTTACGGGTACTCCCCGATGGCTTCAAAGTACCAATGCAATGGCCAATTTTGGGTTTTTCACCATAGGATCTACACCCTCATAATGCATAGCACCACGTGCTCAACTCACGCCATGTTCTCAAGGATTCACCATATGCCAATATGCTAATGTAATTTCAATGAATAAGGTTTTCAATAATATAGCATGCTCAAACAATAACATATAAATCATCAGTCAGTTCCATATGTATGCATATCTCATGTATTCATATATCATAGTTCATGTTCTTCACTTTACTAAACTCTCAAAAAACGCAAGTAACACATAAACATGTAAACAACCAACTTCAAATTATCAAGTAAACACATTCCAAATAAACACATAAATCATTCAAGTCATTCACAAAATATTCCTAATTTAACTTCATTTCTAACATTAGCAAAACACCATACCTGACGGGTTAGTCACAACCCAAGTAAACTGCGCTCGTAATGTAGTGGCTAGTAGTGAGAATGTGGAAGGATCAGACTGCCTTCTCCTTGCCTCTCGGTATCCCTAAAACCATAAAATGTTACTTAGCTCATTTGTTTCCTAAATGATGCTATTCAACAAATTTTATGTCTTTATTTCATAGGTTTCTATTCTGCTAAATTAAACTCTGCTATTGAGTCTAGGACGTCGAAGAAAATAAGTTCAGGTTTTCGTAGAACTCAATTCGGACATCTGGGTTCAAAAGGGCAAAATAGTCATTTTGCACTTTTCATGGGTCCTTACATTTCGTGACCTCTTTTCACAAATCGGACTCCACGGTTGAGTCTGGAATGCTCGAGATAATAAAGTTTCACTATTTGTTTACTTAATTCGAAGTTCGTTTGACTGTACTTCAATTTAGGGGCATTTTGGTAATTTTAAAGGTTACTACGGGTCTTTTATTTTTAGGGACCCCGTCTCGTAAAACGGACCTCACCATTGGTCTCAAAATGGTCGAGATAGTCAAAATACACTAATGACTTGTCCCATTTGGACTCCGGATTATTTTAGAATATTTAAATAATTTAATTAATTTAATTAACTATTTAATTTAATTAATATTTTATTCAGGAGGGGTCAAAACATAATTAATCAAAAGTTCTATGGGTCAAAATCAGATTTCCTAAAGTTCTGGGGTCAAGTTTAATTTCCAAAAGTTCAGGGTTAAATTTGTAAATTTCAATTCTCCTATTCTCAATTCGGTTACCCAAACAGGGATTAGTCCAGAACAGGAATAGGATATCCCTGTTCCTGTTTCAATTTCAATTTCAATTTCTTACACTCGTAGCCAAACAGCCCCATTCCCATTTTAATTTAAAACCACAGGACGACACGTGGCAGGGGCGGATCGCCCAAGCCCGACCCGAACCCGGACCCGAACCCGACCCGGCCGTCCCCCCTTCTTCCCCGTTTTTCCGGCGATGCACCAGTAGGGTTCCGGTGCCTTCTCCAGCGCCGACGACATTTTTCCGGTGGAATTTTCATGTTTTTAAAATGTGGTTCTCTTCGGTTTTTCGCGTAGATTCCATATCCAAGGTTGGTTTTGGATCTAAACCACTAGATCTTCACGAAATAGAGCTCAAAGGTTCCGGTCAACACTCCGGCCGACCCTATTCTTTCATTTTCGTGACTCTTCGGTCACGGTTTAACCTCCATTTTTATCCTAATGGGTTTCTGCACCTCCTAGGGTTCGTTCCCTACCATTTAAACCGAGTTCTACACATAAAATGTCAAGACCCAACTCCCATAACCGAAACCTGTAACTCGAGTTTTCTCCCTAGTTTTTCGACCATTTTATCTCATTCTTTTTGCACTATTTTCCTTATAACATGCTCTTTAAGATCATATACATCAAATTAATTATCATGCTTAAAAAAAAATAAAACAAAACTGGGTCACTGACGATTTTTTTGTTGGGTTTCTCTCTCTAACCGTGCACCTCCTTCACCCTCTGGTTCCAAGCTTGATTCAAGCTCCAAGACTCCTTCTCTCTCTCTCTCTCTCTCTCTCTCTCTCTCTCTCTCTCTCATTTTCTGTTTTTCTTTTTCCTTCTCTTCCCCCAACCGAGACCAACACATATACACTAACTCACCAACTCTCTCACGTCTCCCACCACCAGCCCCTTTCCTTGACTTCTTTCCCTCTGCTCAGCCACCATGCTCTTCCCCAATGCTGCTTTGCATTAAATGCAAAGCTGCCCTATATATACCTATATATATATATATACCACTTATTACACACACACACTAGACACACACACTCAACCGACACTACACACACACACACACACACAAGATCGTTGCACACACACAAAGTGCACTGTTATATACATATACATATCCACATACACATGTACATACATTATTCTACACATATACATACTTATAATATCCCACACATATATACATGTTACATATACATAACACCCATGCATTCCATAATAATATACACATTACATTAATTTCACATTTTTAATAATAACAATAATAAATAATAATAATAATAATAACCACAAAATTTTTATATATAAAAAAAAATTTTTTGAGGTCATTACATCCTTCCCTCCTTAAAGAAATTTTGTCCCGAAATTTAAAATAACATAAAATAAAAGGAAATACATCACTGATCAAACAACTCGGGGTACCTAGCTCGAACCTCGGCCTCACGCTCCCAAGTAGCCTCCTCAGCCCCATGATGGTTCCAACGAACCTTGACCAAAGGGATGGTCCTGCCTCGCAAAACCTGGTCCCTCGAGTCCAATATCTCCATGGGCCTCTGGTGATAAGAAGCGTCGCCCTCTAGCTGAAGATCTACCTAATCTAATACATGGGAAGGGTCAGGCTGGTACTTCCTCAGCATCGACACATGGAAGACGTCATGGACTCCAGATAGCTGCGGTGGTAATGCCAGCTTATAAGCCACCTCACCAACCCTTCCAAGAATCTCAAAGGGGCCTATAAATCGTGGCGACAGCTTCCCACCGTGCCCAAATCTCCTCAAACCTCGTCTGGGAGATACCTTGAGGAACACATGGTCCCCCACCTCAAATGAAAAGGGCCGCCGCCTCCTATCTGCATAACTCCTCTAGCGACTCTGGGCTGTTAACAATCGCTGCCTGATCACCTGTATCTTGTCCGTGGTCTCACGGACTATATCAGGTCCCAAGGCAGCTGTCTCTCCCACCTCGGTCCAACACACCGGGGAACGGCACGGCTTACCATACAATGCCTCAAATGGTGCCATCTCAATACTGGACTGGTAGCTGTTGTTGTAGGCAAACTCGACCAAGGCAAGGTGATCCTCCTAGCTACCTCTAAAGTCCATGACACAGGCCCTGAGCATATCCTCCAAGATCTGAATAGTGCGCTCTGACTGGCCATCCGTCTGTGGGTGGAAGGCAGTACTAAACTGTAGCTGGGTCCCCAAGGCTGTCTAGAAGCTCTGCCAGAACCGTGCAGTGAAACGTGGGTCTCTGTCAGAAACAATGGATACCGGAACCCTATGTCGTCGCACTATCTCTCGAATGTACAACCTACTGAGGGCGTTTGATGAGTCGGTCACTCTGATCGGTAAGAAATGGGCGGACTTCGTCAACCTGTCCACAATAACCCAAACCGCATCATGGCCCTTAGGCGACTTCGGAAGACCCATCACAAAATCCATGGTAACATGCTCTCACTTCCACTCGGCTACTGGTAATGGCTGTAGCAAACCTCCAGGCCTCTGGTGCTCAGCCTTCACCTGCTGGCACGTGAGACACCTAGCCACAAACTGTGCCACATCTGCCTTCATCCCAGTCCACCAATACTGACGGCGCAGATCGTGATACATCTTGGTGCCCCTTGGGTGCACCGCTAGGCGTGAATGATGGAAATCCCTAAGGACCTCAGTCCTAAGAGACCCAGGAATGAAGACTCTACCCCTGTATCTCAAGCCAAGGTCAGAATGGACTGTCCATCCCTCAAATCCCTCAGGGCTAGCAATCCGTGCTCTAATCTGCTTGGCCTCAGTATCTTGCAACTGTGCCTCAATGACTCTGGTCAGAAGGGTAGGCTGTACACACAAACTGAATAGAGTGGCGTGTCCCTCAAACTCGGTAAGCTCTAAGTCAAACTCCCCAATAGCTCCCATCATCTCCCACTCCCTAATGGCTATGCTGGCTAAGGTGTTCCTCGACCTCCGACTGAGTGCATCAGCTATGACGTTGGCCTTCCCAGGATGGTACTGAAGGTCAAAGTCGTAATCCTCTAGATACTCCATCCATCTCCTCTGTCGAAGGTTCAGATCCTTCTGTGTAAAAATATACCTGAGGCTCTTGTGATCCGAGAACACCTCAAATCTCACCCCATACAAATAGTGTCGCCAACTCTTAAGTGCAAAGATGACGGCAGCCAACTCTAAATCGTGGGTGGGGTAGTTCTTCTCATGGCTCTTCAATTGGCGAGAACCATAAGCTACTACCCTGCCTTCCTGCATCAGCACACAACCCAATCTCTCTCGGGAAGCATCACAGTACACAGTATAACCCAGGCCTCCCTCAGGGATAATCAGGACGGGCACTGAAGTCAGTCTCCTCTTCAACTCCTGAAATGACTGCTCACAGTCGTCGGTCCACTGAAACCTGATGCCCTTGCGCGTCAGATGGGTCATCGGCACGGCAAGGCGAGAAAATCCCTCCACAAAATGGCGGTAGTACCCTGCTAACCCCAAGAAGCTCCGTATCTCAAACACATTCTTCGGCCTCTCCCAGCTCATAACAGAGTCAATCTTAGAAGGGTCAACAGATACTCCACTCCCAGACACGACATGGCCCAAGAACTGTACCTTCTGAAGCCAGAACTCGCACTTCGAAAGCTTGGCAAATAGACTCTACTCTCTCAAGATCTGTAACACAGTCTGTAGGTGGAAGGCATGCTCATCCTCGGAAGGTGAGTAAATCAAAATATCATCCACAAACACCACTACGAACTGATCTATGTGCTGGCCAAAAACACGGTGCATCAAGTCCATGAATGCCGCTGGGGCATTCGTCACACCAAATGGCATCACCACGAACTCATAGTGACCATAGCGAGTGCGGAAAGCTGTCTTCGCTATGTCCTCCTCTCGCACCCTCAACTGATGATACCCCGATCGAAGATCAATCTTCGAGAAGCATCTCGAACCTCTCAACTGATCAAATAAGTCATCGATCCTGGGTAACGGGTACTTGTTCTTAATAGTCACCCGGTTTAGCCTCCGGTAGTCTACACATAACCTCAATGTCCCATCCTTCTTCTTCGCAAACAGTGCTGAGGCACCCCAAGGAGAAGTGCTAAGACGGATAAACCCCTTACCCTGCAGGTCAGTCAACTGCTCCTTCAGCTCTCTCAACTCTGCTGGAGCCATGCGGTAAGGTGGGATAGAAATGGGTACAGTACCGGGGATAAGCTCTATGGTGAACTCTACCTCCCGCCTCGTTGGCAAACTAGTCAAGCTGTCGGGAAAAACATCGGGAAACTCATTTACTACCGGTGGTAACACAACCCCTGTAGCCTCACTATCCCCTGCAATCAAACTAGCCAGCATATAGCTATGGGCTCCCCAACTCCTAGAGTCGTACAAGGTTGGCACCAAGAAATCTCCACGGTCTCCCGTGAAATAAAAACAATCCCCCTCAGGGGTGCACACCGTAACTCTCCCCCTGTAACAATCGATACTAGCCCGGAAAGTAAACAGCTAATCCATACCCAAAATAACATCGAAGCCAGTCATATCAAGCACAATAAAGTCAAAACAGAGAGTACGATCGGCTATCTCAAGTGAACAACCCCTACAGATCCTAGTCAATGTCACACTACCCCCAACAGGGGTATCAACACGTAGCGGTGAATCCAACCGATCTATAGTCAACCCCAATGACATGGAAAACACAGTGGATATAAATGAATGCGATGCACCTGAGTCTATCAACACGCTAGCCCATGAACTGAACATAAGAAATGTACCTCGGACTATAGATGGCCCAGCAGTAGAAGCCTCTGGGGTGGCAACCGCATACACTCGGCCCTGTACGGTCTGACCCTGTCTGCCTCCCCCTCTCTGCCCCTGCTGTCCTCCCTGCAGATACCTTCCACCACTGGCTCGCTTATCCGGTAAACTGGAACGTGGCACATCGGATCCTCAAGTGTGGCTCGACAATCCCTAGCGAGTCCAGGATCCTAACAATCTGGTCCAGCCACTCCTCAGCCACTAAAGGATCAGGCTGCCCTGTAAATAATGGTGGCCTCATCCGCTGAAACGCCTTTATGACGAAGGTGTCTCTAGTCTCTCCACCTGCCGCTCTGGCCTCGGCATCAGCAGCCGTGGCCTCAGCATCAGCGGTCCTAGCCTCCTGCATGGTACGGAAGCACTCTTGTATAATGGCTGCCAAATCTCTAGCGCCAATAGTCTGCTCTACCTCCTCCACAAGGGCTGGCACCGAAGCAGGTGCAGGCATAGGGGCAGGAGCAAGAATAGGAGCAGGAGCCATGGTCTCCTCAGCTGTGCTGTGAGCAGGAGCATCAACTGGAGCAACAGTCTCCTCTACTACGACACGGGAAAGTGCAGTAGTCCGGGGTCTGCCGCGTCGGGGCTTGGCAACAGCCTTGGGTCTACCCCATCTAGGTGGTCCAACTCTCACGGTGGGGGCTTTCCTCGGTGGCATATCTCTACAAGTCCAAAGAGAAGAAATCTTTAACACTACTCTTTCACATTTGGGCATAAGTGTTAAGATGATCTCAGTCATATCCTTATTCACACTTAAACTTAACAAATAGCACATACAACATGTCATGATATATACTAAATCGACTGTCACATATCATATCTGTCATGCATCTCATCGCATTGAATCACATAGGCATGCATCACAGTATAGCATCAATCGACACGTAATTTCAACAAATCATGCTTCAAGTGTATAAAACCACATAGCACACAAGGTCCTATCACATGCTGCTAAAGGTTCACACTAAGTCTCATTCTTTTCTCTAGGGTCTCATGGTGTTAAACAAAACCCCACAGTCTCTAGGTATTCGAACCTATGCTCTGATACCACGTTGTCACGCCCCGAATTTCCACAAACCCGAGGCGCAACTGACGAGACAGAAAATAAAATAAATAAAAGGACAAATGTAAATAAATCCACTGAACAAGCATCCATTCATAGGTTATTCGGGCTTAAGCCCTTACATTACAAAACATAAGTCCCATGGACCAAAAATATACCAAGTGTTTCACCCTATCAGGGTATCATAGAGTCTCAAGTAGCTGGAGTATCCTCATCTGAAAAATGGTGCCCACGAATGGGTCAGCTCAACTGCTGGTATGATGAAGTGCTAATGCAAGAAATAAAGCTAAGGCGTGGCATGTGCAAAGTGTACATTTATATCTAAATGTCATTCAAAGCATCGTAGTAATATATGAGTGGTATGCATGACGCACCCATGCACAACTCTATGCCACACCCATGTCTCATTTACGGGTACTCCCCGATGGCTTCGACGTACCAATGCAATGGCCAATTTTGGGTTTTTCACCACAGGATCTACACCCTCATAATGCATAGCACCACGTGCTCAACTCACGCCATGTTCTCAAGGATTCACCATATGCCAATATGCTAATGTAATTTCAATGAATATGGTTTTCAATAATATAGCATGCTCGAACAATAACATATAAATCATCAGTTAGTTCCATATGTATGCATATCTCATGTATTCATATATCATAGTTCATGTTCTTCACTTTACTAAACTCTCAAAGAATGCAAGTAACACATAAACATGTAAACAACCAACATCAAATTATCAAGTAAACACATTCTAAATAAACACATAAATCATTCAAGTCATTCACAAAATATTCCTAACTTAACTTCATTTCTAACATTAGCAAAACACCATACCTGACGGGTTAGTCACAACCCAAGTAAACTGCGCTCGTAATGTAGTGGCTAGTAGTGAGAATGTGGAAGGATCAGACTGCCTTCTCCTTGCCTCTCGGTGTCCCTAAAACCATAAAATGTTACTTAGTTCATTTGTTTCCTAAATGATGCTATTCAACAAATTTTATGTCTTTATTTCATAGGTTTCTATTCTGCTAAATTAAACTCTGCTATTGAGTCTAGGACGTCGAAGAAAATAAGTTTAGGTTTTCGTAGAACTCAATTCGGACATCTGGGTTCAAAAGGGCAAAACAGTCATTTTGCACTTTTCACGGGTCCTTACATTTCGTGACCTCTTTTCACAAATCAGACTCCACGGTTGAGTCTGGAATGCTCGAGATAATAAAGTTTCACTATTTTTTTACTTAATTCGGAGTTCGTTTGACTGTACTTCAATTTAGGGGCATTTTGGTAATTTTAAAGGTTACTACGGGTCTTTTATTCTTAGGGACCCCGTCTCGTAAAACGGACCTCACCATTGGTCTCAAAATGGTCGAGATAGTCAAAATACACTAATGACTTGTCCCATTTGGATTCTGGATTATTTTAGAATATTTAAATAATTTAATTAATTTAATTAACTATTTAATTTAATTAATATTTTATTCAGGAGGGGTCAAAACATAATTAATCAAAAGTTCTGTGGGTCAAAATCAGATTTCCTAAAGTTCTAGGGTCAAGTTTAATTTCCAAAAGTTCAGGGTTAAATTTGTAAATTTCAATTCTCCTATTCTCAATTCGGTTACCCAAACAGGGATTAGTCCAGAACAGGGATATCATATCCCTGTTCCTGTTTCAATTTCAATTTCAATTTCTTACACCCGTAGCCAAACAGCCCCATTCCCATTTTAATTTAAAACCACAGGACGACACGTGGCAGGGGCGAATCGCCCAAGCCCGACCCGAACCTGAACCGGACCCGGACCCTACCCGGCCGTCCCCCCTTCTTCCCCGTTTTTTCGGCGATGCACCAGTAGGGTTCCGGCGCCTTCTCCGGCGCCGGCGACATTTTTTCGGTGGAATTTTCATGTTTTTAAAACGTGGTTCTCTTCGGTTTTTCACGTAGATTCCATATCCAAGGTTGGTTTTGGATCTAAGCCACTAGATCTTCACGAAATAGGGCTCAAAGGTTCCGGTCAACACTCCGGCCGACCGTATTGTTTCATTTTCGTGACTCTTCGGTCACGGTTTAACCTCCATTCTTATCCTAATGGGTTTCTGCACCTCCTAGGGTTCGTTCCCTACCATTTAAACCGAGTTCTACACATAAAATGTCAAGACCCAACTCCCATAACCGAAACCTGCAACTCGAGTTTTCTCCTTAGTTTCTCGACCATTTTATCTCATTCTTTTTGCATTATTTTCCTTATAACATGCTCTTTAAGATCATATACATCAAATTAATTATCATGCTTTAAAAAAAATAAAACAGAACTGGGTCACTTACAATTTTTTTTGTTGGGTTTCTCTCTCTAGCCGTGCACCTCCTTCACCCTCTAGTTCCAAGCTTGATTCAAGCTCTAAGACTCCTTCTCTCCAGAACTCTTTCTCTCTCTTTCTCTCGTTTTCTGTTTTTCTTTTTCCTTCTCTTCCTCCAACCGAGACCAACACATATACACTAACTCACCAACTCTCTCACGTCTCCCACCACCAGCCCCTTTCCTTGACTTCTTTCCCTCTGCTCAGCCACCATGCTCTTCCCCAATGCAGCTTTGCATTAAATGCAAAGCTGCCCTATATATACCTATATATATATATATATATATATACCACTCATTACATACACACACTAGACACACACACTCAACCGACACTACATACACACACACACACACACTCCAGATCTGTTGCACACACACACACAGTGCACTGTTATATACATATACATAAACATATACATATACATATCCACATACACATGTACATACATTATTCTACACATATACATACTTATAATATCCCACACATATATACATGTTACATATACATAACACCCATGCATTCCATAATAATATACACATTACATTAATTTCACATTTTTAATAATAACAATAATAAATAATAATAATAATAATAACCACAAAATTTTTATATATATATAAAAAAAAATTTGAGGTCATTACAAAAGTAAAGAAAAAGAGAAAAAGGGGAAGTTGTGGCTGGGAAGAGAAAAAAGAGAAGAAAAAAAAAGACGCAACTTGGAAAACAGCAGGGGTGACTTGAAGGACGCTGCTGCGGTAGGGACAAATATTTTCTAGTGTTCAATTTCTTCCATTCCTCTCAGAAAGAAATTATGGTGAATTCGTTTATGTTTAATTTAATTTTTAGCATGAACTAAATTTTCTTTATTCTAGGAAGACGATGTAATCTAGTCTCGAACTATGATTGCTTTTTTATGCTAATTTGAAGTAATTCTCTTTCATGTTTGTCTGATTTATTTTGAGCTTATTGCTTCTAATTAACTAGCCATTAATTAGAAGATTTTGATCTTGTAATTTGCTATCGAAAGAAGGAATTATAGGATGGAACTTAGATATTTCAGCATAAGTGAATATAAAGATCGAAAGACTTGTATGAACCTATGTAGTATTAAAATCATTGGTCTTATTACTTTCTTGCTTTATTAATTTGGATACTCTTGTGTGAAATGATGAACAAGAATAATTTTCAATTGATTGTTGAAAGAGGCTTTTGGATGAATTAGAGATTTGCTAACAAACATAGAGAATTAAATTCAATTAGTTAGATGAGTAAAGCATAGTGAGGGATTAGGTGAAATCAATTTCCTAGAAGTTTTCTCTCCCATTAATTTGATTTTCGAACAACATCTTTCTTTTCTTTTGAGTATTTTCTTTGAATTGATTTTATTTTAAATTGCAATCACAAAAATCTTAATGACTTTTCTAGATAAAGTCGAGATTAGCATAATTTTGGTATTTGTTAAAAGTAAGTTACCAATCCCTGAGGACGATATTCTTCTCATCACTTTACTATAAAACTACGATACTGTGCACTTGTAGTTTTGCACCAATCAAGTTTTTGGCACCGTTGCCGGGGATTGATTTCTTCTTATTTTTGCTAATATCGATACAAAGCAATCTTGATTTTAGTTTAGAACTTTATTTTTATTT
>CM018047.1:30047998-30052998 GCA_008638375.1 Nyssa sinensis | reverse complement strand
TTGGCTATACTCACTGAGACCACGGTCAATTGGATCATAGAATGAGATGACCCAAATTTTCTTCACTAAATACTTTCCCCAACACAAGACCAATGCTTTAAAAAGACAGATTTCTACCTTTGCACAAAAGGATAGTGAGACTTTGTATCAGTTTTGGGAGAAATTTAAGGAGTTATTGAGTATATGCCCGCACCATGGGTATGAGAGTTAGCGTGTAGTGAGTTATTTTTATGAGGGACTTACACTTAGAGAGCGCCAATTTGTAGAGATGATGTGTAATAGTGAGTTCTTACAGAAAAATTCTGATGAGGCCATAGAGTATCTTAATGAGCTTGCTGAAAAAGCTCACACATGGACAGGACCTAATGCTACTGAGAGCACAAATAGGTCACGACTTATAGCGAACCAACCTAGTGGGGGAATTTACCATCTTAGGGAAGAGGATAACTTGAAAGTTAAGGTCGAGACACTCACTAGGGAGTTAGAGATGCTAAAGGCTTGAGACATAAAGCCAACACACTTGGCTAATCATGCAGAGTCTTTTAGACCATGTTCTGTGTGTGGCGAGGTAGATCACCTTGCCCAAGAGTGTCCCACATCAGCTGAGATGAGAGGGATGTATGAGGACCAATGTAATACCCTAGGTATGTACAAAAATTCTTTCACACCCTACTCTGAGAATTACAATCCAGGGTGGCACAATCACCCCAATTTTAGCTAAAGAGCTGAAAACCAGCCACCTGTACCACCATCTGTACAGCCTCCTAGATCATACCCTGCACCATATCATGCACCATATCATGCCTCTTCATCTTTTAGGAATTTTTTAGAAGACACTTTGCATGCATTTATTGAAGCACAGGGTAAGACTAACCAAAAAATTGAATCTTTGATTACGCAAGTTATGGAAGAGAGCAAGGAGATAAAGAGCCAAGTGTCCAAACTGATGAGCTCTTTGAGTGTGACGGAGCGAGGTAAACTCCCTTCTCAAGCTCAGTCCACACCACATGATCAACACATAGCGCAAGGGAATTTGAAGGAGGTGAACGCCATTGTGATTCTAAGTGGTAAGTCCTTACATATCCCAATAATGGATAAATTAGAGGATGTGGAAAATGAACAAGATGGTAGTAATGCCGAGCTGCCCAAGGAACTAGAAGTGACAAAGAGCCCTGTTAAGGAATTTGACATTGCCATCAAAGACAAGAAAGAAGTGGAGAATGTAGTGGTTGACCATCTCTCAAGGGTCACATTTGAGGACACCTCTGCCCACCTACCAATCAGGGATGATTTTTTCGATGAACATTTACTTTCTATTACTTCTCTACCATGATTTGCTCATATTGTGAATTATTTGGTTACAGGTGAGATACCGGTGGATTGGAGCACTCAGGATAAGAGGAAGTTCCTGACTGAGGTACGTAATTTCTATTGGGACCCAAGAGGTTCCGTTGCTGGGACAGGCCTCTTTATAGTGAAGAATATTTGTGAATAGCGGGTAATTGAAATAGAGGATCCCAAGGATAGTCGGGTTTGTAAAGTAGATAGCCAGCGCCTTAAAATTTTGATTGATAGGCAAGTTCCGGAAGTGGAAGACATTCCACTTATGGACCCGGTCTATCCACCTTGATCGTGCCATGAAGGTATGTTTTATTATTATTTTTTTATTTTATTTTTTATTATTTATTTATTTTATTTAGTTTTTGTTCTCCTTTATTTTCATTCTTTTTCTTTTTGTTTGCTACTGTTTTCTTTGTTTTTATTTACAGGTTAATTTCATTTTGTCAGTTTAGATTACCATCTTGGTACTTAGCGAGCTGCCCACATCACACATCAGGTGCATTCTCTCCTTTTCAGTACCCTTCATTCAATTTTGATTGTTAAACATTGAGGATAATGTTTCATTTAAGTTGGGGGGTGATGGTTGCAAATTCAAAATTTAAACTACTGTGGCATAATTCCATGTGTCAAATTTTTTTTTTTTTAAAATTTGCATCACACGTGCATCTTTTTCACATGAGTACTCATTCTCATTCATAGCTATCTTCGTGAATTCACCGAATCCACCACAATCATTCTACTGAGGCATTCACAAGAACTTTTAATGCACTTATCCAAACTTTGTGGTAAGATGGTGGTTTGACACATGTTGCTAGAGAAATCTTTTACTTAAGTATTCATGTGAGTGTTGGAGAGAATTGAGAGCTTACAAATGCTAGAAATTGTGATAACCATTCATTGATCTGTTGAACTGGGCACTTCTTTTAAGAATATCATTACATGGTTGGTGGTATGACGGTGAATATACTTGGGATATGACGAAGGTCAATTTAGGATTAACGTTTGAGCCTTTCAAGCTAACCCTTCTCATCATAGACCCTTAGTAGCCAACTTTGAGCCAACGAACACATATAGTTCTTTTTCATGTGCCCACATCATCCATACCTCTCCACATTGGAGTATAGCCTATACATTGATTTTCCTACCCTTTTTGCTTCCAAGTGTGTACTAGGTGTGGAATTTGCAGTTCGTGTCTTTTGTGTTAAATTGAAAAAAAATAGAAAAAGAAAAAGAAAGAGTACAAGTGCAAAAGTGTTGAGTTGGGTGAGCATCAAAGTTTATTAGATTCAAAAAAAAAAAAAAAGAAAAAAAAATTAAAAAAGAAAAAAAAAGTGAAGAAAAATAAAAAGAGAAAGAAAAAGAAGAAGGAGACGTTTTGTTATTCAGAGATTTGAAAAGTTGAAGAGTACATCAAGTGGAAAGTTTGGTTTGCTATGGTTCGTAATGAAATTCTCTTAGTATGTATTTGAAAGTTTTTGAATCCTTTTTATCCTTTTCTTCGTATAGCGTCAACCCGAGCCACGTTATAACCCTTTTATGTTGATCGTTCTGATCTTGAGTAAGCTTGTGGAAAAAGTGGTGAAAGTCTCATTTGTTAGTGCGCCTATCATAAGATCAATATTTGCTTGTTGCTTGTTCATAGTTGCCTAATTTTTCGTTGAGCGTGTTCACCCCTCGTCAACTCTATAGAGAGAACCCCTACATGAAACACTTTTATACCGATGAGATATGGAGTTGAACCTTTTGCTTGAGATGTTCTTGATGTTGAATGTGTCATGGTTTGTGGTTAGATGGATATGGTTTGGAGCACACACACACACACACACTCTGTGAATTGCTCTAAGTGGATTGATTGTTATAGGTTTTTTTTTTTGAATTCCTCAAATTGCGTTGATTTGCAAATTTGAAAAGTGTGATTAAATACCTTCTCTGTGTGATCTTCTTTGGTTTCTTTTGCCATTTTTGGATGAAAATTGCTAGGCACTAGCAATGAGCAAGTTGGGGGGTGTGATGAGTGTAGAAAAGTGCACTCTAAATACCCCATTATTGGATTAAAATACTAGAATGTGACCCTATTATGAGAGTATAATGTTTAATATTTTTAGTTCGTTTATATTTAATTTTATGATATATTCTCTGTTTAAGTGAGCTAATTAATATATTTATTGAATTAGGGAAGCATTGAAGGTCAAAGAGGAGTTATGGAGTATATTGTGCAATTTTTGACTTTTTGGCAGATTCGACCATTGAGTTTCAATTGAGATATTGATGGCATTAAGTTTCAAAATGAGAAAACGGTCTTCATGAAGTTTTTAGAGGACATCTTGGGCTTTTTAGAAAGGTCTGGTTTACAAAACTCCGAGCTCGTTTGGGCCTCCAAACGTTGTTTCAAAGACGGGCCTGGAGAGCTGATCCGAACCTGTCCGACCAGCCAACTTTAAGAGGTCATAACTTGAGCTTCCGAAGCCCAAATCAAGTGATTTTTAAGCCTAAAATTATCTACTCATCCATAGCTACAACTTCCGTGAAGAAACCGAGTCAAGATTCAGTTGTTATCTAATAGAAAAATGAGTCTAAATGTTGCGGCTGTGGACATGTGCGGCTGGAGAGAAAGCAAGAAAAGAAAGAAAAAAAAAGTGCAAAAGAAGCTGCTGACCTGGGGATGGTTTTGCTTGGAAATTAGAAGAATAAACAAAGAAAGAAGTAAAGAAGAAAAAAAGAAAAGGAGAGGAAGGCACGAGAGGGCTGATCAAAGAGAAGAAGTGAAGAGAAGTCATATACGTGGGGCCCGCCGCAAAAAGCAAAGAAAGAGCAAAGCAAGGGGCTGTGCGGCTGGGCTTGTGCGTGCATGCGTGCGGCACGAAGAGGAAAGCTGATGTCCAGGCGCTGTGGGGTCCATGTGCAGGCTAAAGTAGAAGGCTTTGTGGCGTAATGGGCTTGGACATGGGCCTGTCGCTGGGTTTCGAAAAGAGAATAGTGATGCGCTGGGGTATTTAAAAAGGCAAGAAGGCAGAACAGAAAAGGAGCGGCGGCGGCGCAGGTCTTGGCGCGCGGAGAAGAAGGAATAAAACACAGAGCCGCTGCACCATGCTTGTGGATTATTTTTCTTTGAGGTTTATGTTGCCCGTTCTGGATATGGGTAACTAAATTTTCAAGTGAGGTTAGGGATGAACTTACACGATAAATGGTTGTTTTAATTTATTTTTGATTCCTGTACGTGGTTTTCACTTGTTAAATTCTTTGATGATCATTCATAATTAATTGTTGGATTTTATTCTCTGAATAATTAAAGGGTTTAGTCCGTTTATAGATTCAGTCATGCTTTTTCTATTGAATAGATTAATGTTTTGATTATTTTTGGAACTATTAAATATTTATATTGATTCAATTCTCTGCTGCAGTATTGCTCATTGGGTATATTATCGTTGTTGTATTTTATCAATGTGAATAATAATTTGAGTGATTTAAAGATGATGAATGATTTTTCGAAGGGTTAATTTTAGTTTAATTTTGATGCATAATTTTAAATCTTCCGATTGAGATTTTTGGAATTTAATTTCTCAATTTAGTTATCAGTGAATTAAAAATAATTAAAATACCATATATGTACAAGGGATTCCCGACACTCTACTGTTCGTTAAATTTGAGTATTTTCTTCC